>JAJPUD010000637.1:249173-263387 GCA_023553655.1 Myrmecobius fasciatus | reverse complement strand
GTGTGTGTGTGTGTGTGTGTGTGTGTGTGTGTGTGTGTGTGTGTGTGAAGATAGTGAGGTGATTTGGAATCTGGGATAGTTTGGGAAGGATAGTGCTAGGTTGAACACTAAGATGCGGAAGAGCCAAAAGATTATTACAAAAAGGATATAGGAGACAAGTCCATCTACTTTTCATTTTGCTAAGTAGTAGAAATGGTTTTTACACCTCTGGAAATTATCTTGGTATCACCTTTTATCTCTCTGTTGAAAAAGGATAAATACCAAGTGGGTTAAGAGGTTATTTAGTGTTTAAATTTATAAAATGATCACATTAAGAAAGAAATATATATGTTTACTTGGATCAGTATAGCTGGAAACTCTAACTGGGAGGGCTTACCTGAAATTTTAGCCTTTTCTTTGTTTACTGAATTTGTGGAGTTTCCCTTTCTCAGTTTAAGTATAATCCTAAAGTGAATTACTTCCCTCTTGTCAGAGATCTGGAGTCAAATTATCACTCAACTACTTACATTTTATGTGACATTCTGCAAGTCCCTTAACCTCCCTAGGTTTCAGTTTCATCATGTGTAAAATGTGACTTTTCATTTTCAGAGCAACGTTGGCTCATCTTTGTTCAGTGTAAGCAGAGCCAAATTCTTAGTAGTTAGCACTCCAATGCAAATGCAAAAAGTCATATTTTAAGCTACAAATCTCCCTCTTTTGCTGAGGAGGTCTCAAGAGGCACTAAAGCAATGTTTTTGTTTAACTCTTCAGGCTGAAAAGCTCCAGCTCACCTTTTCTTAGCTGTTTGATGGTTGGGCCAAGTTGGCCTTTCTGGGAAATATCTTCCACCTCAGAGATAGTGATTCTTGTAGGAGATAGCCCTGACTCTTCCATAACAACCTTTTCTCAACAAAATGAGAATGACCTTGCCAGAAATTGCCTCCCTTCTCTTTATTTTTCAGCTTTCTCTATTTAGAATCCTGTCTACTCACTGATGAAAACACTACATACATTTTTGCAACTTCATCATCTTTTGCTTGGTTATTTGAGTTTCATTTGAGTCTATTTTTTTTAAACCAAACTTACTTCCTAAAACCAGGCAAAACTTTAAAAAAAAATTTAAAGGTACACTAGATTAGACATTATATAATATATATACATATATATATTGAACAATTCAAGCCATATATATTAAGAACTACATATTTGACACTGTATTAGGTTCTGATGAAGTCCTCTTAAAGATTTTATATTTTACCTACAGAATGTAAAATAAACAATAGCTTTCTCATCTCTCTAATTGGGTGATCTATTTAAATGGGCCATCCTTGGGCAAAGCAAACTTTTTGGGGCATGGTTATGCTAAAGCCAGTTCTAACTAGTTCCAGAGAATTGCAAGCCAGTTATTATTTTTTCAGCATTTACACCTCAGAAATTCACAAATGGCTACAAACTAGGGCTTGATTCCTTGTTTTGTTGATTAGTTCTAGACTTAAGAAAGTGTTACAATGCAGATTAAATTTAGAAGTGTTTTAGGTTTATTATCTTTAATTATCTTTATTATCTTTCCTTTCTCATCTCCCACAGCTGGTTATTAAACATTTACCAACACATCTCTGCTCTTGAGTAATTGTAGAATATTAAGTAATATTGGAGAAGTGGAAATTATTCTCAAACAAAGTTTCCCCTTCTCCCTCCATGATGATGTAATATATTATTCAACAGTTTTAAAAAATGTCTTAGGCCTATAACCAACTCTTCCACAGGTCTTCAGTGGTCTTTCAACTATGGATATTTCCAATCCAATCAATCCCTTTAAAAAATAGAGTCGACCCCTTCATGAGATATTCATAGATGTCTTTTTTCACTATGGCTAGGATTTGGGCTAGTGAGGTCATCATCTGGGAGCCAGTATTTTAAAACATTTTTTTAAAAGACTCCTTCAGAAAAAAGTTACAATTAAAAATCCAGCTTTCTCATAATTGATGTTGTACTATAAGATTCAATTACGAGTTCTTTCTTACCTGGAGACATTCCTGATGACCTACTTTAGAAATATATCTAGTTTCTACTATACAGTCCTAATCAGGTTAGTGAGTAGAAATACTATGCTTTCTGGAGATAACTTCAGGCCTGTTAAAATAATACTTGGGCTGATAATTTTTGGGCAAGGTACTCATTTACAAGACTAATTGATAATTTATTTAAAGTAAGTTTGGAGACAAGTTCACAAGCATCTGCTGTAGTTGCAGAATGGAGAGGAATATGAATGAAGCATAGGTTCTTACAGCCAAATTGCCATGTGTAAAATACCATCCTCAAAGGATCTATCTATATTCTATTTATTCTCCTGAAAAATGGTATTTGCTATTTTTTTGCAAGTGAAATTATATGTTTGACTATTATTTTCATTGTAATTACAGTTGATGTTTTAGCCTAACTTCAGTTTTTTTCTTTAAAAAGCAAAGGCTTCTAAGTTTTTTGATCTCCTTCAATCTTCTTCCCCCATCCCCTTAAATGGGAATATTTTGTTCTTTGCTTTTTGTTTGGGTACTTTGTATATGCCTTTTGTAGGCCTTAACAATCTACTTTTTTTTGTTGTTTTGTGTATGTTTGTGTGAATATAGATGTCCACATATATATATGTATATATGTATATAGATCAAAACAAAGTAATGCTCTGACAACTAATTTCCTAAAGTGAAGACTCCTTTTATTATATGAATGTGTACCCACTTCCCTAATTTTTATATTATTTTATTTTTTTGGCTGTTGTTTTCTAAACTCAGATTTCTATCCCTTGTTCTACAAAATGAGACAAGTGCCCATGTATGTAATTTAAAGTCCTCTCATTTTTCACAATTGTGAAGTAAAGCATTGCAACAAAATAGCTTATAAGGCATCAATGAACATATATTCAGTGAATGCTTCTTTAGCAAATCATACAATTGGGTATTGCTTATGATTTGCTATCAAAGCTTCAAGTGAACTTATTTTAGGGGATATGGAAAAATGGGATTCCTGTTTGAGTGTCTTGCTTTTCTAAAACTCCTTTGTATCATTCTCTCCTCCATTAACCAACTCAGCCTTCCTGTGACGAACATCTGGCTCTCCAATGTTATTATTATGGTGTGTGCTGCCAAAGCAAGCACACACCATACTCTCTAAGAGAAGCCCTCTATTCTTTATTGAGCTTTTATTTACCAATTTCATCTTTATGTTGTCTTCTTCTAGATGACAATAGCATGTAATTTGTACAATTAATCCAGCCCCTGCTAATCTTTCCCAGAAATGTCTAGGGGGAAATTTAATTGTATAAGAAGAAGATAAAGAAGTGTTAACTAAGCCTTTTGGTCATTCATCATCAGTCAATCTATTTTGAGCTCTTCATGGGTAATGTGGCACTATATGTAGTACAGTACTAAATATTAAAATATCAAAACCATTCATGCTTTGAAGCTGTATGTCATTTGGAAAAGATAACGTTAAAATCAGCAAGTCTGTAATAATTAGGCTGCCTTACTTCTATAATGATTTGTTAATATAAAATGATGGCAAGTACTTTAAAAAAAAGGGCAAATACTTCTCAACTTTTTACAGTAGCCATGTCTTCAAACACTGGGTGTCCTACATCTGATACTTCCTTTCCTGATCTATCAACTTGTCCCAGCATTATTTCCAAGCTTCTAGTATGACCTATGGCATTAACAATTGATTATAAAGATTTAAAAGTGAACTTAAGCAGAATCAGGTTAGTGTACAACAATGAAGTCAATTAAAATAATCTAAGGCAAGAACTAAGGAGTTTGGCTGACTATTGTGTTAGTCCTATAGAGTAAAGTAAAATTGACAAGCTTATAAAAGGAAACTACCAAAACCAAGCTCAAAATGTAATGGTAGTTCTATATCAGTTTAGAATTAATCCATCAAATTTCAGTAAAAAAGAAAACAGAAAAGAAAAGAAAAAGTGCAGACCATATAAGAGTTTATTATCCCAAGAAAAAAAAACAACCTAATCAACTAATGTACAAATCTTATGTCTTATGTGTATTTGGTCTTTTGTCTTGGGATATTTTATAGTAAATTTTAACACTAGAAAAGGACTACATTCCAAAGCTGAGCTGAAAAGAAATAGTTTTGAATAGGACCAGAGAGTCTCATGGTTTTACTCACCAGAAAGCTAGAAAGAACTATTTTTAAAAAATATCTCTTTACTTTCATTTCTTCTTTAATTCCTTATACTAGCCAAATAAATTCCCTTCAATGGCAAGGGAATCTGTTAAAAATGAGGGATTATAGATTTAGATATAGATTTAGATATATATTTAGATATATAGATAATATACATTATGCTTTAACATAAGAGAGAGAGTAGTTAAAATGTATATACTATAATTTTATATACTAATTTATTAATTGACAATCAACAGGCACAAAAGCTTTTCATTACCTTATTAGAAACCTCTTGATTACTTCTGAGTCATAGATTATTCTTCTTTAAATATTTAGATAATTATGTAGTCTGAAAACTTTGTCATCAGGTTTTCAAAATGCAGCCCACAGTGAAACTGTCCTGAGTCTAACAAGTCTCTTATCTGGGAACTTCCACTGAGAAATCCCCTAACTTGAAGACTTCCTTATTTGCAGATACCAACAGCCAATCCCTGCAACATATTGAAATGAACAAAGTCTACCAGAAGATATTTTGCAAACCACCCTGCCTGTAGTTCTAGCAGACTTCCTTCTTCAATTCAAAAGGCACTTATCATAAATAAAATATATTCTTGTACAATTATGACATTTCACAAAATTTCAAAAAAAGCTGCAAATCAAAACATTTTAAAATTAAATATCATTTTCAATCAGTTCTAAACCATTTAATCTGAGAAATAGTAAATTCAGCATTCAAAGCAGGAAAAAAGTAGTTAGTAAAGATTGAAATATTAATAAAAATTGTTTTGAACTTTTGTTCTTCCATCCTTGATGTTGAAAATATATCTGCTGGAAGCCTAGTAAAGATTAGTTTCTTAAATGTTAGTTGGTCTCTCTTCTGGCAATGGAGATTCCTGCCTACCCAGGATATAAACTTTGTTTTGAGACTGTATTTGGACATTAATGTAGTAAGCTGACTTTGCCTAGTCTTGTCTTACTGACACACACTTTAAGAGTGACTATGAGATTTATTACCAAAATCTGGAATATAACTTTGAATTCAATTATTCAAATGAGCTTTCTGATGTAGATGTTCCCTTCAATAATACAGATTACTGTGCATCTTGTTCACCTCTTGCTTTCATTTTCTGAGTTTCATGCCTTCCTTTCTACTGACATTAAGAAAACCCCAGTGTAGCATAGAGATTGCCTCCTGGCTAACTCCTCAGACACCAGCTCATCTTTATATTCAATTAGATTTTTTTTTTGTTGGCATTCTTTATTTTAGTTCTATGTAATTTGTCTTATAGCCTTTTTGCATCTAATATTTACCTCTCTATTGTCCTCTGAACAGTCTGAGGACAATACAGTAGAATATTGTTATTAAAAAGAAAGAGAAATTTGGAGCAACTAAAGGAACTTTGCAATTTCTGCTTTCCTCCTGATTCTGGTTCAAATAATATTCAATGCCTGTACAAGATGCTGTATGTATAACACATAAGTACATATATATGGGATATTCCAAAAGTCTTAGTGCAATTTTAAGATATTAAATTTTTAAATTAAAACTTTTGAACACAATTTACACAAAGACTGATATAAAAACTTACATGTGTTGCAGCCTGCTTATAGTTGCTCAGCTGAAATTGATTGTTAAATTTTCAGTGTGAACATATTCACCTTAGAAACTGATAAACACTACAAATCAGGACTTGATATGCTGATTGTCCACACTTAAAGTGACAACTGAAAATAATAACAATACAAAATAAACTTAAAAGGGTTTCATGGGTACCTTATTTTAAAGTGTACCTTTCCACTTGTATACATAATATCCCAGGGAAGGAAGTAGGGTTCAAACCTAAAGTATAAAGATACTGAGGCACACATTTGGTAACAGGGGATAAAGGAATAATTTGTTTATCGGGAATCTTTTTCTTTCTTTGTAGAGGGACTCCCTTTAGTGTAGCTCTCTGCTGGGCTCTGTGGCTCAGTGCCTTTCTAGAGTCCATAGCTGACATTTTTCTGCATCACAACAGATCACAGTCCTTGAAGTTGTCACTGTGTTCTGGTGACGAGCTCTTTCCATATTCTTCAGTAGATGCTTCATCCACCATTACTCTAATAGACTCTTCTGCCAATTCAGATCAACTTTAGAACTTCTGGTAGAACTTCAGTATTTTTTGAACTTAGAAGATTGCTGCCTGGATAATTTAATCTTGGCACAGTTATTTACAAAAGTTCAGGTACAACAAATGAAAGAAATAGAAGTTGCATATACTCATAGACACACAGTAGTTAAATGGGAGATATGACAAGCCCCCTACTTTCTCCCCAACCCCCAACCTGGCAGCTCTTGCCATAAGGAAGGAAAAGAGACAGATAATTTAGGTTATTCCTTCTGCATGGGAAATCAGTTCCAACTCACCACTTCCTGAGTCATCCTTCCTACTCCTCAGCTAATTAGAAGCCTCTTCATCACCACACAGTACTGGCTTCTCAATTACACATGACTGGAAATAGATTCTCCCCAACCTTCCACATGGCTGCTTATGCTAGAACTAGGCAGGAAAATATCTGCACATGACTTAAGGACTGAACCTTTGCCTAGAACATCTGCACATGCTTTAAGGACCTGACTGTCATTGACCAGTCTTCCTGATTGCTATCAATGTATAATTCTCTCTTTGAATGTAAGCTGCCTGTGTGTAAGGATTGTTTTCTTCTCTGTATGCCAGTGCCAAATACAATAGTTTCACATGGTAGATATTTAATAATTGTTGACATTGTAGGGTCCCTGTCTTTGATGGCAAACATACACACACAGATAGACTTTTTCTGTATACTGTTCTTTTAATTACATGTCATTATGTGAACATTAGGTATTTATTTGTCATTTGTTTTATCCTATGAACGGTTAAACCAACTCTTTTCAGGTGATTATGTATATCTTCCAGGAAGCTCTGCAATATTTTAGGGCTTAAAGCAAGAAACAAAATTATCTTCAAACAGAAGCTTCTATAAAACCTGGGTATACACAAAACAATCCTTCTTCAACTTGGACTATGTGCTAGATTTTCTCTATTATAGTAGCACACACCTTTAGTAAATATGTGGCTTCATTTTTTATGTCTTGTCCAATAGTAATGATTGGAGGGTATTATCTTAAATACTTTTGATGTATGATTATGAGATAATTTGTCAGAAAAGAATCAACAAAACATCATTTTGCTTTACCAGATTGAATACTTCTTTATAATCAATTAAAAAATAAACACAGTGGGATCTTATATTTTCTACATCCTTTGGTGAGTTGTGTAATGATGAACATGTGGTCTGTTTTATAATGTTGCTTAAGAAAGCTTGCCTGTTGCAAGATAATAACTTGATAATGCCTTCAATGAAAGTATAAATTATTTTCATAAAATATTACATATAAATGGGAAAGGAAATATATGGGTTGGTAGTTGTTAATGTTCTTGCATCTACCTTTTTTGATATTAATAAAATCTGAAACTTTTCCTTATGTACCCTTGGTATTATTTCTCAGTCAGTCAATAAGCATTTAGGAAGTATGGAAAAAAGAAAGGAAGGAAACAGGTATTTATTAAGCCTCCTATGTGTTAGGTACTGTGCTAAACGCTTTACAAATATTGTCTTATTTGATCTTCACAACAGTTCTGGAGGTTATTGTTGTTCAGTCATTTTTCAGTTGTAAACAACTCTTTGTGATCTCCTTTGGGATTTTTTGGTAAAGATACTGGAATGCTTTGCTATTTACTTCTCCACCTCATTTTACAGCTGAGAAAACTAAAGTAAACAGAGCTAAGTGACTTGACCAGGGTCCCACAGCTACTAAATATGAATGTTAGGTATGTATTTGTCATTTGTTTTATCCTACGAACGGTTAAACCAACCTTTTCCAGGTGATTATTAATGTCTTCCAGGAAGCTCTGCATTATTTCAGGGCTTAAAGCAAGTAGCACAATCATCTTCAAACAGAAACCTCTGTAAGGCCTCAATAAGGCCTTAGAAAAATCCCTCTTCGATTTGAATTATGTGCTACATTTCCTCTATTATAGTAGCACACACCTTTAGTAAATATGTGTCTTCATCTTTTATGTCTTGCCCAATAATACTGATTGGAAGGTATTATCTTACATATTTTTGATGTATGGTTATGAGATAATTTGCCAGAAAAGACATTTGGAGGATAGATTGAAGAAGGGAGAGACTGGAGACAGGAACATCAATTAGGAGGTCATAGTCCAGGTAAAAAGTTATGAAAGCCTGAATCAGAGTTGTGGCAGTGTGTGTGGTCATGGCAGTGAAAGGGGTTAATGGACTTAATATTATGAAGGTAGGATGGACAAGTTTTGGCAACTGATGGATTATGGGACCTGAGGGAAAGGGAAGATTCAAGGATTTTTTTTTCTTTTTTTTTTATTAATACTTTTTATTTGCAAAACATATGTATGGGTAATTCCTAAACATTAACCCTTACAAAGCTTTCTGTTGCAAATTTTTCCCCCCTACTCCCCACCTCTCCCCTAGATAGCAGGATATCCACTACATGATAATTATGTTAGAATACTTAAATCGAATATATGTATAGTTATTGCCACACATCATTTTTTTGTTCAGGAGAAATCATATCTATAAGAGAGAATAATCCGATAAAGGAAATACAATGCAAGCAAACATCAATAGAGAACATGAAAATGTTATGTTGTGGTCCACATTTCACATCCCTCTCTCTGGGTGTATATGGCCTTCTTTACTCAACAATTGTAATTGCTTTGAAGCATTTCATTGTTGAAGAGAGTCATGTCCATTAGAACTGATCCTCATATAGTACTGTTGTTGCCGTGTACAACAATCTCCTGATTCTGCTCATCTCACTCAGCATCAGTTCATGCAAGTCTCTCCAGGCCTCTCTGAAATCGTCCTGTTGGTCATTTCTTACAGAGCAAAAATATTCCATAACATTCATATACCATAATTTATTCAGCCACTCTCCAATTGATGGGCATCTACTCAGTTTCCAGTTTCTAGCCACCACAAAAAGAGCTGCCACAAACATTCTTGCACATGTGGGTCCCTTTCCTTCTTTTATGATTTCTTTGGGATATAAGCCCAATAGAAACACTGCTGGGTCAAAGGGTATGCACAGTTTGATAACTTTTTGAGCATAGCTCCAAATTGCTCTCCAGAATGGTTGGATCCATTCACAGCTCCAACCAACAATGCATCAGTGTCCCAGTCTTTCCACATCCCCTTCAACATTCATTGTTATCTTTTCCTGTCATTTTAGCCAATCTGACAGGTGTGTAGTGGTACCTCAGAGTTGTCTTAATTTGCATTTCTCTGATCAATAGTGATTTGGAGCAACTTTTCATATGATTATAAATAGTTTTAATTTCATCATCTGAAAATTGTCTGTTCATATCCTTTGACCATTTATCAATTGGAGAATGGCTTGAATTTTTATAAATGTGAGACAATTCTCTATATATCTTAGAGATGAGAGCTTTATCAGAACCCTTAAATGTAAAGATGATTTCCCAATTTGATGCTTCCCTCCTAATCTTGTCTGCATTAGTTTTGTTAGTACAGAAACTTTTTAACTTAATATAATCAAAATTATCTATCTGGTGTTCAATTAAGAGTTCTAGATCTTCCCTGGACATAAATTTATTCCATCTCCACAGGTCTGAGAGGTAAACTATCCCATGTTCCTCTAATTTGGTTATAACATCACTCTTTATATCTAGATCATGAACCCATTTAGATCTTATCTTGGTGTGCGGTGTTAGGTGTGGGTCCAGCCTTAATTTCTTCCACACTAGTTTCCAATTATCCCAGAAGTTTTTGCTGAATAGTGAGTACTTATCCCAAAAGCTGGGGTCTTTGGGTTTATCAAACACTAAATTGCTAACGTTATTACCTAGCTTGTCCTGATATCCTGTTCTGTGCCACTGATCGACTGCTCTATTTCTCAGCCAGTACCAAATGGTTTTGATGACTGCTGCTTTATAATATAGTTTTATATCTGGTACAGCAAGGCCACCTTCATCTGTCTTTTTTTCATTAATTCCCTTGAAATCCTTGACCTTTTGTTCTTCAAAATGAACTTTGCTTCTATTTTTTTCTAGATCTGTAAAATAATTTCTTGGGAGTTTGATTGGTATGGCACTATATAAGTAAATTAGTTTGGGTAGTATTGTCATTTTTTATTATATTCCCTCTGCCTACCCATGAGCACTTAATGTTTTTCCAATTGACTAGGTCTGATTTTATTTGTGTGTAAAGTGTTTTGTAGTTTAGTTCATATAGTTTCTGACATTTTCTTGGCAGATAGATTCCCAAATATTTTATGCTATCATCCGTTATTTTGAATGGAATTTCTTTTTCTATCTCTTGCTGCTGAACTTTGTTGGTAATATATAAAAATGCTGATGATTTATGTGGATTTATTTTGAATCCTGCAACTTTACTAAAGTTTCTAGTAGTTTTTTAGTTGAGTCTCTAGGGTTCTCTAAGTATACCATCATGTCATCTGCAAAGAGTGATAATTTGGTTTCTTCATTGCCTACTCTGATTCCTTTTATCTCTTTTTCTTCTCTTATTGCTAAAGCTAACATTTCTAATACAATATTAAATAGTAATGGTGACAGTGGACAGCCTTGTTTCACTCCTGATCTTATTGGGAATGGTTCTAGTTTGTCTCCATTACATATGATACTTGCTGATGGTTTTAAGTAAATGCTACTAATCATTTTAAGGAAAAGCCCATTTATTCCTATACTCTCCAGTGTTTTTAATAGGAATGGGTGTTGGATTTTATCGAATGCTTTTTCTGCACCTATGGAGATAATCATATGGTTTTTGTTAGTTTGGTTATTGATATAATTGATTATGCTGATAGTTTTCCTGATATTGAACCAGCCCTGCATTCCTGGTATAAATCCTACTTGGTCAAGATGTATTATCCTGGGAATGACTTTCTGTAATCTTGTTGCTAAAATCTTATTTAAAATTTTTGCATCAATATTCATTAGGGAAATGGGTCTATAGTTTTCTTTCTCTGTTTTCACCCTACCTGGTTTAGCTATCAGCACCATATCTGTATCATAGAAGGAATTTGGCAGTATACCTTCTGTCCCTATTTTTTCAAATAGTTTGTATAGTATTGGAATTAATTGTTCTTTAAATGTTTGGTAGAATTCACATGTAAAACCATCTGGCCCTGGAGATTTTTTCTTAGGGAGTTGATTAATAGCTTGTTCTATTTCTTTTTCTAAAATGGGGCTATTTAAATAATTTATTTCCTCTTCTGTTAACCTGGGCAATCTATATTTTTGTAGATATTCCTCCATTTCATTTAGATTATCGAATTTATTGGCATAAAGTTGGGCAAAGAAACTCATAATTATTACTCTAATTTCCTCTTCATTGGAGGAAAGTTCTCCCTTATCATTTTTGAGAATAACAATTTGATTTTCCTCTTTCCTTTTTCTGATCAAATTAACTAAAGGCTTATCTATCTTGTTGGGTTTTTTGTAGAACCAACTCTTAGTTTTATTTATTAATTCAATAGTTTTCTTATTTTCAATTTTATTAATCTCACCTTTTATTTTCAGAATTTCCACTTTGGTATTTGATTGAGGCTTTTTAATTTGCTCTTTTTCTAGTTTTTTTAATTGTAACCCTAATTCATTGATTTTCTCTTTCTGTATTTTATGCAAATAAGCATCTAGAGATATAAAGTTACCCTTTATAACCTCTTTGTCCATATCCCACAAATTTTGGTATGTTGTCTCATTATTGTCATTCTCCTGGATGAAATTAGCGATTGTGTCTATAATTTGCTCTTTCACGCATTCATTCTTCAGGATTAGATTATTTAATTTCCAATTAACTTGTGGTCTATTTTCTCCTGGCCTTATATTACATGTGAGTTTTATTGCATCATGATCTGAGAAGGATGCATTACTATTTCTGCTTTTCTACATTTGATTTTGAGGTTTTTATGCCCTAACACATGATCAATTTTCGTATAAGTTCCATGAACCCCTGAAAAAAAAGTATACTCCCTTCTATCACCATTCAATTTCCTCCAGAGATCTATCATACCTAACTTTTCTAGCCTTTTGTTAACCTCCCTAACTTCTTTCTTATTTATTTTGGAATTTGATTTATCTAATTCTGAGAGAGCAAGGTTGAGATCTCCCACCAGTATAGTATTACTGTCTATTTCTCCTTGCATCTCTCTTAACTTCTCCTCTAGGAATTTGGATGCTATACCATTTGGTGCATATATGTTTAGTATTGATACCACTTCATTGTCTATGGTACCCTTTAGTAAAATATAGTTTCCTTCCTTATCTCTTTTAATTAGACCTATTTTTGGTTTTACTTGATCTGAGATAAGGATTGCTACCCCTGCTTTTTTTTGTTCACTTGAAGCATAAAAGATTCTGCTCCAGCCCTTTATCTTCATTCTGTATGTATCTCTATGTTTTAAATGTGTTTCTTGTAAACAACATATTGTAGGATTCTGGCTTTTAATCCAGTCCGCTATCCATTTCTGTTTTATAGGAGAGTTCATCCCATTCACATTCACAGTTAAAATGACTATATCTATATTTCCTGCCATCTTATTTACCCAAAGTTATATTTTTCTCTTCCCTTTCCCCTTACTCCCTTCCCACATCCCCAGTATTTTATTTTTGATGACCACTTCCCTCTAACAGTCCTCCCCCTTTAAACCCTCCTTCTTTTATACACCTTTCTCCTAATCCTTCTATTAATTTATCCCTTTCTTTTCCTCCTTTCCCTCCTACTTCCCTATACGGAGGGCCAAGTTTTTCCCTGAAATCAAATGTGTCTGATATGCTGTTTTAGAGCCCAATCCAATGAGAGTAAGATTTACACAATACTCATCACCCTCCTTTCTTTCCCTCAATTATATTAGATTTTCTATGTCTCTTCATGAGACTTTGCCTTATTTTACCTCCTTTTTTTTACTTTATTTTACCTCCTTTCCCCTCCCCCCTTTTTTTTTTACAGTATGATATACCTTCCACCTCTAATTTCTTTTCGAGTATTATCAAAGTAATATCAAATTATACCCCCATTCTTTAAGGATACCCCTAGTAGAGATATAGTTCTTGAGAGTTCTTTCCTTTTTACCTTTTTACGCTTCTCTAGAGTTCTGTGTTTGGAGGTCAAATTTTTTGTTCAGATCTGGTCTTTTCATTAGAAATAGGTGAAATTCTCCTGTATCATTAAATGACCATCTTCTTCCCTGGAAGATGATGCTAATTCTAGCTGGATAGCTTATTCTTGGCTGTAATCCAAGTTCTTTTGCCTTTCGGAATATCTGATTCCAGGCCCTTCCGATACTTTAATGTGGAAGCTGACAGATCTTGTGTAATTCTAATTACAGTTCCTCGGTATTTGAACTGTTTTTTTCTAGCAGCTTTTAATATCTTTTCCTTGGTGTGATAGTCCTGAAATTTGGCCACGATATTCCTTGGGGTTTTAATTTTGGGGTCTCTTTCAGGAGGTGATCGGTGGATTCTTTCAATACCAACTTTGCCTTCTGATTCTAAAACATCAGGGCAATTCTCTTTCATGATTTCCTGGAAGATAGCATCAAGATTCTTTTTTTCATCATGACTTTCAGGGAGTCCAATAATCCTTAGATTGTCTCTCCTGGATCTGTTTTCCAAGTCAGTTGTTTTTCCTAGGAGATATTTCATATTTTCTTCTATTTTTTCATTTTTTTTTTGTTTTTGACTGTTTTTTGACTGTTTTTGACTGATTCTTGAAGTCTTATTGAGTTGTTCATTTCAATTTGTTCAATTTTAATTTTTAAGGTATTATTTCCTTCAGTTATCTTTTTTAGCTCCTTTTGTAACTGGCCAATTGAATTTTTTGGTTCATTGCATTCTTTTTCCATTTTGCCAATTTTATTTTTCAGTGAATTTTTATCTTTTTCCAATTCACTATTTTTATTTTCTAGTGAGTTGGTGACTTTTTCCAATTCACCAATTTTGTTTTTCAGTGAATTGTTGT
>JAJPUD010000637.1:217114-235584 GCA_023553655.1 Myrmecobius fasciatus | reverse complement strand
CCACATACCAAGATAAGATCTAAATGGGTTCATGATCTAGATATAAAGAGTGATATTGTAAGCAAATTAGAGGAACATAGTATAGTTTACCTCTCAGACCTGTGGAGATGGAATAAATTTATCTCCAAAGAAGATCTGGAACTCCTAATTGAACACCAGATAGATAATTTTGATTATATTAAGTGAAAAAGTTTCTGTACAAATAAAACTAATGCAGACAAGATTAGGAGGGAAGCATCAAATTGGGAAATCATCTTTACATTTAATGGTTCTGATAAAGGCCTCATTTCTAAAATATATAGAGAATTGTCTCATGTATATAAGAATTCAAGCCACCCTTCAATAGATAAGTGGTCAAGGGATATGAACAGACAATTTTCAGATGATGAAATTAAGACCATCTCTAGTCATATGAAAAGTTGCTCCAAATCACTATTGATCAGAGAAATGCAAATTAAGACAACTCTGAGGTACCACTACACACCTGTCAGATTGGCTAAAATGACAGGAAAAGATAAAGATGAATGTTGGAGGGGATGTGTGAAAACTGGAACACTAATACGTTGTTGGTGGAACTGTGAATGGATCCAACCATTCTGTAGAGCAATTTGGAGCTACGCTCAAAAAGTTATCAAACTGTGCATACCCTTTGACCCATCAGTGTTTCTATTGGGCCTATATCTCAAAGAAATCTTAGAGGAGGGAAAGGGACCCACATGTGCAAGAATGTTTGTGGCAGCTCTTTCCGTAGTGGCTAGAAACTGGAAACTGAAGGGATGCCCATCAATTGGAGAGTGGCTGAATAAATTATGGTATATGAATGTTATGGTATATTATTGCTCTGTAAGAAACGACCAGCAGGACAATTTCAGAGAGGCCTGGAGAAACTTGCATGAACTGATGCTGAGTGAAACGAGCAGAACCAGGGGATCATTATACACAGCAACAACAATATTACATGATGATCAATTCTGATGGACATGGCTCTCTGCAACAAAGAATTGTCTCAAACTAGTTCCAAGTGTTCACTGAAGAAGACCATCTACACCCAGAGAGAGGGATATGAAATATGGACCAGAACATAACATTTTCATGCTCTCTATTGAGGTTTGCTTGCATTGTGTTTCCTTTTTCTGATTTTCTTTTTTTTTTTCTTTTAGATAGGATTTTTCTTCCACAACTTGTCAAATATTTCAACATTATTAACATGTAGTGGACTTCCTGCCATCTAGGGGAAGGAAGGGGACTGGGAGTAAAATGTGTAATGGAAAGCTTTGTAAAGATCAATGCTGGGGAAACTACCCATACATATGTTATACATATAAAAAGCTTTAATTAAACAAATATATATATATGTATATATATATGCATAAATAGTTTTCAATATTCACCCTTGTAAAACCTTGTGCTCCAATTTTCCCCCTCCTTTACTCCCACCCCCCTCCCTTAGACAGCAAGTAATCCAATATATGTTAAACACATGCAATTCTTTTATACATATTTCCACAATTATCATGCTACACAAGATCAGAAAGGAAAAAAAAAAACAAGAAAAAAAACCAAGCAAAACAAAAAGGTGAAAAAACTGTTGTGATATAAATTCAGTCCCCACAATCCTGTCTGGATGCAGATGGCTCTAACACAAGTTCATTGGAAGTAGTCTGAATCACCTCACTGTTGAAAAGAAACACATCCATCAGAATTAATCATCTTGTAATTTTGTTGTTTCTAGGTACAGTGATCTCCTAGTTTTGTTCATTTCACTTAGCATCAGTTCATGCAAGTCTCTTCAGGCCTCTCTCAAATCATCCTGCTGATCATTTCTTATAGAACAATAATATTCCATTACATTCATATACCATAACTTAGTCAGCCATTCTCCAACTGATGGGCATCCATTCAGTTTCCAGTTTCTTGCCATTACAAAAAGGGCTGTTAACATTTTTGCACATGTGACTCCTTTTCTCTTTTTTATGATTTCTTTGGGATACAGGTCCAGTAGAGACACTGCTGGATCAAAGGGCATATACAGTTTGATAGCCCTTTGGACATAGTTCCATATTGCTTTCCAAAATGGTTGGATTAATTCACAATTCTACTAACAATGAGTTAGTGTCCCAACTTTCCCACATCCCCTCCAGCATTCACCACTATCTTTTTTTGTCATCTCAGTCAATCTGAGAGGTATGTAGTGGTATCTCAGAGTTATTTAATTTGCATTGCTCTGATCAATAGTGTTTTAGAGCATTTTTTCATATGACTAGGAACGGTTTTCATTTCTTTGTCTGAAAATTTTCTGTTCATATCTTTTGACTATTTATCAATTGGAGAATGGCTTGTATTCTTATGATTTGAATCAATTCTCCATATATTTTAGAAATGAAGCCTTTATCAGAACCCTTGGATATAAAATTTCCCCCCAGTTTTCTGCTTCCCTTCTAATCTTGTCTGCATTGGTTCTGTTTATACAAAAACTTTTTAACTTAATGTAATCAAAATTATTCATTTTGCATTTCATAATGTACTCTGGTTCTTCTTTGATCACAAATTCCTTCCTTCTCCTGAGGGTGATTTTTTAAATGAAGAAATTGATATTTAATAAAACAGGACATTTTCAATAATTTCTGATGAATTTGACAAACACAAGATTTAGGAGAAGGATAAAAATGTAAATAATAATCATAAAAATTCAGTAAAATTAAAATGTTTACACTCATATATTGGAAGATGATGCATTAAGAACTTCATTATTTGGGCAGTTAAAAAGAGTCTGCATAGACAGAAGGCATGAATGTGAGTAGATTATGTTGGAATAATCTAAAAAAAATGAAGAGATCAAAAAGAGGGATATAGAGAGAAAGGAGAAGGGAGAGGAAGAATAGGGAAAATTTTTTCATATAAAAGAGGTGTGCAAACAAATTTTTACAGTAAAGGGGGAAATGGGGGGGAAGAGATGGCAGGCAATGTTTAAACTCTACTTTCATCAGAATTAGTTCAAAGAGAACAGAATACATACATACATATATATGTGTGTATATGTGTGTGTGTGTGCATACAGAAATGTACCTTACCCAATAGGGAAATAGGAGGAAAGCAGATAAGAGGAAAGGGGAAGGATAATGAAAGTGAAATGAGAAGAACCCGGTTATCATTGTGCACAGTAGTGTAATGATCAGCTGTGAAAGACTGCTCTTCTGATCAATACAATGATCCAAGATATTTCCAAAGGCAGAAATGATGGAAAAAAGTGCTATTCATCTCCAGAAAATGAATATATATATTCTGAATGTAAATTGAAATATAATTGTCTCACTTTCTTGCCTTTTTTTTTTGAAAAATGAATAGCTAATATGGAAATTTGCTTTGCATTATTTCACATATATAATTGATATATTATTTGTTTTCTTAGGCAGGGGAAGAATTGGGAGGAAGAAAAGGAAATTGGAACTCAAAATTTAAAAAGAAAAGAATGTTTAACATAATAAATTTAAATATTTTTTTAAAAAGGAAAAAATTGCTGCTATATTCTCAGGCCACTTGCATGTATGTAAATGTGAATCTCCACAATTGTCTGTTGCTCATTAGAATACCTTTGATCTTTCCTCATCCTGCCGTCTTGTTTCATGGTTTCCTGTTTTTGTTTTTATTTATTTTTTCCTTACCTTCTACTTCCACTTTGGGCTTACTTCATATAACCAGTTCCCTTCCCAAAAACAATGTCAACCCGGAGTCAACTGCCTAAAAATTATCTGTCCTCATATCTGTGCTATTAAAGTTCAACCGACATTTCAAGAAAAACATTCAAGGCCTTGTCCAACATCCAACTCAACAAAAGGAGTTCAGTGGAACTGAAAGCAACTTAATTTTTGTTTTTCCTATCACTTCTTACTGAATTCCTGTAAAGAAAGAGGTACTAAGAGAATTATTAACTTTATCTTAGTTTCAAGAAAATGAGACAAAAAATAAATGCTTTGAACAAAGAAAACACAAGTCATCATGAAGTCAGAAATAAAGCCTAGATTTGCCAATTTTTAATTTCTTTGCCTATGAATTTTAACAACTGTAAAGTACATTTTTATTACATTTTGTTATTATAAATTACCTTTGTTGCAGTGCCCATACTGTTAACATTGCCTGTGTTTTGTCCATTTAAAAAAATAGTTGTATTATTACTTTTTTTTAATATCACAGTCAGTTTATGGCTCGCTCCTATCTCCTGATGAACTCTCTTTGTAACAAAGAGAACACAAACAAAAGTTTCCAACACAGAAATTGATAGAGGATGTAACATTTTGTAACTACAAGTTTACCCATCTTTTTTTTCTTTCTCATCTTTTTATGGAAAGGGGCTAGCTGTGTTTCAGCATTCTGTTTTTGATCATTAGAGTTTCTTCTTTTTAATACTGTGTATATCCTTTGCCCACTTATTTATTAGGGCTTAGATCTTGGTCTTCTATATTTTTATCATTTCTGTAGTATGTATTTTTCCCTTGGAATTTTGGTTGGCAGATATTGATCTGAAAGAGGGCAGGGCCTGAATCTGGGGTTTCACTGATAAAGGGAAGAGGCCAATACCTTTTATATAAATTGTATTTTTATTGAATTGCCTAGAGCAGTGCTGTCAGATTCAAAATAGAAACAGGGAATGCTAATCCATAAGGATCTTTGTGGATTTTTTTTTTACTTAGAAAACCACACATTAACATGTTTTTATTATATTTTTATTTTGTTAAATATTTCTTTATTACATTTTAATGTTCTGTGGTACTAGGGAGTATTGTGCATGCAACCCCCAGGTAGTCTATTTGACATCTTTGGCTTAATGGATTCAGATGTGACTTGCCAGCATTAAATCATGGTCAGTAAATGTAAGATGTATGACTTGAATCCAGATCTCCTGGCTTCGAGGTCAGTTTACCTTTTACTATATCATGCTGCTGGTCAGATATTTTATGTAAAGGTTTTTCTCCTACTCAATAGTTTCTTATATTATAGATTCATTGATTTAATTTGAGCAAGATCTTTTAAATTTTAAGTAATCAAAATTGTTTACTTTATATTTTATAGTTATCTTTATACCTTATTTGGTTGGATTTATCCTTAGAGTTCTGAAAGGGATTTTTTTAAATGATGTGACTTTATTTTTTGGTTGGATATCCTTTTAGAACAAGACTTCTTAAACATTTTCCACTTGCAACTCCTTATCACTCAAGACATTTTTGCATAACTCAGATATATAGGTACATAAAAAGGTATGCAAAAAGAATATTTACTGATAATAAATCATTATTTCTCAGCTCCCACATTGTCCCGAGATCCCATATTGGGTTGTGAACCAAAGTTTAAGAAGCTGGGGCGTATATTATAAGTTGAAATTTAGTTTTTGCCAAATTTTCAGGACTTTGAAAAAACTACTTGGATCAAATAATTTGACACTATTCTAATAATTTGTAAATACAGGATCTGTAACTCCTTTTAAATTGTCAGTTCTCAAAAAATTTTTATGTAACACCTCAACTAAACTCTCTGCCATGTAAGTAATAGACAAAGAAATTCACCCACCTTTTGCCTTTATTTCCTTTCTCAAGCCAAACTTATTTCTTGAGTTAGATAACTAAAACATAAATCTTCATTGGGCACATTAGCTTGTACCCAACTGTGTTGGAATTTGCTTGTTGATTACAGCTCCAACAAATCTACTTTTGAATTTTAGGTTCTTTGAGGTTTATTTGAAGCAGGTTCAAAATGAAAATCTGTTTCTCTAGAATTTGAGCATTTACTGCTTTTTTCTGTCTCATTTGATTGCAACTAAGACATCAGGCTCATTGGCAATTGTTTATCTTGGCAGAAAGTCAAACCATTTCTTCAGTTGTTCTGACTACTTTGGTTTCAGAAACTAATGTTTTGAATTTTTTTCCCTCAGGCTTTAGACTTTTCCATGGTAAAATTGGCCCTTTTATATGTAGTGGGTATTACCTATGAAACCTCATTCTGCAGTAATACCCAGAAACTGGGTTTGACTTGCTTGACTCATGTCACCTAGGTGTTTTGCATGTACCCCCCCTAGATAATTTGAAAAAACCCAACCAACCTGTCTCAGGTCAAATATTACTCTTGTAGCATAATCTTTCTCTTGCTATGAAGGGCCTCGGTACAATTTGGGGGACTTCTTACTTTTTTTTTTTTTTTTTACTGTCATCACTCTGAAAATCTGAAAGTTTCCTGTCTGCTATCACCGTTGTGTTTTAAACACTTTCCCTTGCAAACATATAGTTCAAAGACCAAAAGAGTGAATAATTTATTTGCAAGTTAAATAACATGAAAAGTGATTATATCAGAGCATATAGGAAATTATAATACATACCAGTCAGCAATCTTCCTCAAAAACCTATGTAATAATGGGTCACTTATATTTATTATCTCAGATAGGATTTTAGCCTGTGTTAGAATATAGGAATACATTTTACTCAACAGGGAAATAGAAAGGAAAAGGGAAGAAGGAAGAAGGGAAGTTAGAGGGATAGTAGATAAAGGAAGGATTGTTATAAGAGAATTGTTGTTTCTCCTTCGTTTTCTATGAGGAGCACAACATCTTGGAAGTGATGCTGTGGCATGCAATGAATTGGATTTGTGTGAGGAAGGGCTGTCCAAATTCATCAGACTCACTTACTCATCCAAAGCTAGCTGGGTTCAGTGACAAGATGTAGATTAGGGCAACTGGACATAGCCATGGATGCAGTGGGATCCCTTGACCTTTTTAAGGTAACGTTTTTAATAGGTCTCAGTTTGGCGGAGGCAACAATTAGTGATTAAAGCTAGGTAAGAAATGAGGCAAAGAACCTCTTGACTTCTTTACTGACAAAATTATTATTTTTTATTTATTAATACTTTTTATTTGCAAAACATATGTATGGGTAATTCCTAAACATTAACCCTTACAAAGCTTTCTGTTACAAATTTTCCCCCCTACTCCCCACCTCTCCCCTAGATGGCAGGATATCCACTACATGATAATTATGTTAGAATACTTAAGAAATCGAATATATGTATAGTTATTGCCACACATCATTTTTTTGTGCAGGAGAAATCGTATGTACAAGAAAGAATAATCCAATAAAAGAAATACAATGCAAGCAAACCTCAATAGAGAGCATGAAAATGTTATGTTGTGGTCCACATTTCACATCCCTCTCTCTGGGTGCATATGGCTTTCTTTACCCAACAATTGGAACTGGTTTGAAGCATTTCATTGTTGAAGAGAGTCATGTCCATTAGAACTGATCCTCATATAGTATTGTTGTTGCCGTGAATAATGATCTCCTGGTTCTGCTCACTTCACTCAGCATCAGTTCATGCAAGTCTCTCCAGGCCTCTCTGAAATTGTCCTGCTGGTCGTTTCTTACAGAGCAATAATATTCCATAACATTCATATACCATAATTTGTTCAGCCACTCTCCAATAGATGGGCATCTATCAGTTTCCATTTTCTAGCCACTACAAAAAGAGCTGCCACAAACATTCTTGC
Organism: Myrmecobius fasciatus; assembly: GCA_023553655.1. Classification (NCBI taxonomy): domain Eukaryota; kingdom Metazoa; phylum Chordata; class Mammalia; order Dasyuromorphia; family Myrmecobiidae; genus Myrmecobius; species Myrmecobius fasciatus. Next base: position 228,059 of record JAJPUD010000637.1, on the reverse strand, counting down.
ACATGTGGGTCCCTTTCCCTCCTCTAAGATCTCTTTGGGATATAGGCCCAGTAGAAACATTGCTGGGTCAAAGGGTATGCATAGTTTGATACCTTTTTGAGCATAGCTCCAAATTGCTCTCCAGAATGGTTGGATCCGTTCACAGTTCCACTAACAATGCATCAGTGTCCCAGTCTTCCCACATCCCCTCCAACATTCATTGTTATCTTTTCCTGTCATTTTAGCCAATCTGACAGGTGTGTAGTGGTACCTCAGAGTTGTCTTAATTTGCATTTCTCTGATCAATAGTGATTTGGAGCAACTTTTCATATGATTATAAATAGTTTTAATTTCATCATCTGAAAATTGTCTGTTCATATCCTTTGACCATTTATCAATTGGAGAATGGCTTGAATTCTTATAAATATGAGACAATTCTCTATATATCTTAGAGATGAGACCTTTATCAGAACCCTTAAATGTAAAGATGATTTCCCAATTTGATTCTTCCCTCCTAATCTTGTCTGCATTAGTTTTGTTTGTACAGAAACTTTTAAACTTAATATAATACTGACAAAATTCTTAAAAGAATGTGCTTTATGCCTCCATTTCCTCAGTAGTTATTTATTCCTTAGTCCATGGCAACCCACACCACACAGTGGAAAATGAAATTTAAAAGATCACCAATTTGAATATTATTGTTCTGTAAGAAACGACCAGCAGGACGATTTCAGAGAGGCCTGGAGAGACTTGCATTAACTGATGCTGAGTGAAATGAGCAGAACCAGGAGATCATTATTCATGGCAACAACAATACTATATGATGATCAATTCTGATGGACATGGCTCTCTTCAACAATGAAATGTTTCACACCACTTCCAGTTGTTCACTGAAGAAAGCCATATACACCCAGAGAGAGGGATGTGAAATGTGGACCACAGCATAACATTTTCATGCTCTCGATTGATGTTTGCTTACATTGTGTTTCCTTTATCTGATTATTCTTTCTTGTAGATAAGATTTTCCTTGCACAAAAATGATGTGTGGAAATATGTATACATATATTCAATTTGTCAAGTATTTTATCATAATTAACATGTAGTGGATATCCTGCCATTTAGGGGAGGGGTGGGGAGTAGGGGGGGGAAATTTGTAACAGAAAGCTTTGTAAGGGTTAATGTGAAGAATTACCCATATATGTGTTTTGCAAATAAAAAAAATAAAATTAAAAAAAAAGATCACCAATTTTTCCTAATCTCCTAATCTGGAAACCTCATTTTTCCTTTGAATTTCTCATTCTAAGAAATGGAATTAAGAATGGGAAAAATATCTCACTCAGCTGAAAATGAATGAATAAATGACTTATTAAGTATTTATTCTATGGTATATATATATGTGTGTGTGTATGTACATGTGCATGTATATAAATACATTAAATTCATAATTTTGATTAAAGGATCTTTTAGGAACAAGATATTCCATTTTTAAATCACAAAACTTAATTAGAACTTCATTTTCTCTGATATATTTTATTTTTTCCATGAAAGCTTCTATCTTAATTTTTAGTTACACTGGAAATACTAAAATACTTCCACATTAATTAATCCAACAACTACATTCAGTTTGTCTCTGAACCTATAACTGCTTTATCAATCAAGTTACAGACTGATTTGTCTGTTAATTTTCTTAATAAATTGACTAATAGAGCCAAGTAATTGAGCCATTTATGTGGGTAGATAACAACGAAAGATAAATCGTCCTATATTTTAATGTCCTGTCAATACCCCTTTGGGAAGAGCAAGTAGCACCAGCTATCACTAGGTATTTTGGATTGTCCAGGTACACTGCCTTCCAGATCTTAATCTATAGACTTCGGCTTTTTTGTCTCTGTTTTTCAGTGAAGAGCAGTGTGATTCATATAATGAGAAGATCACTGTATTGGAAGTCAGAAAACCTGGGTTTAAAATCTAGCTCAATTTGTTACTAGTACCTGTCTGACATCAGGCTTTATAAACTATCTGGGCTTTATAGTTCTTTCATGTTAAATGAGGGTGTTGGAATAGATATCTTCTGTGCTTACTTCCAGTTCCAAATCTATGATCTTATGATTCAGACCATAGTTTAGCAATATGACCCAGACCTCTTGTCTGAGTTTGCCCTGAGTTCAAATCTAGCTTCAGCTATTTAATAACTGTATGATCTTGGTCAAGTCACTTAACTTCTATTTGTTTTACTTTACTCAACTGTAAAAGGAAGATAATAATAGCACCTGCTTCCTAGAACTGTTGTGAGGATAAAATGGCATAATATTTGTAAAGCATTTCACACAAGGCCTCTCACATAGTAGAAGCTATATAAATGCTTATTTCCTTTCTCTTTCTTTCTTGTGCTTCTGACTTCATACTTGTTACCTCTGTTTCACTTTAGAATCTGGTTTTTATGTTTCTAATCCCAGTCTGATAACCTGATTCTAATTCCTAATTGATCCTTTGCTTGACATTTAAGTTTTGACATCCTTAAACCTAGACAAAAGTTAAGACTACCCCAGTCATTAGTGACTCTGTAGGAAGGACTGAGCCTGAAATACTTTATCCCTGAAATATTTTCGTCTTTCAAAGGACCTACTGTAGCTCTTAGACAATCAAAGATTCAGGAGCCAATCAGTGTACAACTTACTTCCCAAACCCTTTCCTCTGATTTTATCAGCACTGACAATACAGCCAATTTTAAAAGCATGGAGTAAACTATATTTTTGCACTCTGTCAAAAGTCAACAACATAATTTCTTACAAATGATGGAAGAATAAAATTCTTTACAGAGACTTTAAAAACCTATATCTATTTTAGTTGCTGAATACAGGTCTATAACGGCAATCTGAGCAATTTAAAACTGGATGTGTCAACCTAATGGAAAGCTACCTGTCCAAATGCTGGAATGACTAGTGGAATAAATTTGAAGCTCCATTTGTCTGTAGCCTAGCATTATTATAACAGACAGAAAAGGAGGTAAAGTACTCATTCAGGGATGTTAGAAAAAAGTATTTGAACTTATTTTTTTATCCTTTTAGGTTAGATTAATATATTCATACAAGATTAACCAAATCCAATCCAATTCAACAAGGTTTTAGAGTATAAACAAGACAAAATGAAAAGCATATTCTGTCTTTAAGGATCACAATTTTATTAGACTTATATGTAAATGGATAAATATATACATACATATTTGTAAAAATGTATGTGATAATTTGAGGAAGGAAGCAGTTCTTTGCTATAATAAAAAATATCTGCTGTAAATATATTTTTGCAAATGGGTCTTAACCTGTTTTGGGATATATGTCTAGTAGTCACTGGGTCAAAATTACACAGGTCAGTGATTGGCTGAGGGATAGTTAGAACTACTTTCCAAAATGGCTTCGTCAATTTTCAGCTCCACCAACAATATTTTATTGTACCTGTCCTCTCAAAGTACCCCCAACAACTATATATATATACATATATGCATATGTATATACATATATATATATTTTCTTTTTTGTCATCTTTGTCAACTTGATGGATATGAAGTAAAACCATGAAGTATGAAAATAAAAGAATTTTTCATTTCTCTAATTATTACAGACATGGAACATTTTCCATGTGGTTGTTTATAGCTTGGATTGCTTTTCTTTTAAAATATTTTCTTCAATATATTATTTATTTATTTTAAACATTCTTTTCTTTTTAAATTTTGAGTTCTACATTTTGTTCCTCCCTTCCTTCTACTGAGATGACAAGTAGTACAATATCAGTTATACAGGTTAAATAATGCAGAACATATTTTTATATTAGCCATGTTTTTTAAAGCAAAAAAAGAAAGAAAGTGAGACAATTATATTTCACTTATATTCATAGTTCATCAGTTCTCTCTTTGGATGTAGACATTTTTTCACCAAGAGGATACTCTGGAATTGTCTTGGATCATTGTATTGATCACAGTGGCAAAGTCTTTCATAGTTGATCATCATTAGAATATTGCTATTATCATGTACAATAATTTTTTGGTTATCACTTCACCAGTTCATATACTTCTTGCCATGTTTTTCTGAAACCATTCCTCTTCTTATTTCTAATAGCCCAATAATTCTCTTTGGACAATCACCTCCCTCAAACAGTCTCCTTTTACAGCCTCTCTCCTTTTCTTATATCTTTCCCCTATACTTCTGTTTTCCCTCTTATTAGCCTTCCCCTTTTCTTTCCCTTTCCCCTATTACTTCCCTATAGGGGAAGAAAAGTTTCTCTGTGAGCTAACTATATCTGATTTGGCTCCCTCTTTTCCCTTAATTTTAATAGGCCTTTCTTTTTTCTGCCTTTTCCTCTTCTTCCTGTACAATCCCCTTTCCACTTCCAGTTTCTTTTTTTTTATATATCATCACAATAAAATCAAATTATACCTAACATATACCCGTAACAAAGATATAGTTCTCAAGAGCTAAACATATCATCTTACCATGTAAGCATGTAAACTTTTTATTTTTTTCCTTTTTACCTTTTTATGTTCTCTTTAGTTCTGCATTTGAAGATCATATTTTTTGTTCAGTGCTGGTCTTTTCATCAGAAATAAATGAAATCCACCTGTTTCATTGAACATCCATCTTTTTCCCTGAAAGATAAGGCTTAATTTTGCTAAATAGTTGATTCTTGGCTGCAATCTAAATTTTTTGTTCTTTAGATTATCATATTCCAGTCCCTTTTATCCTTTAAAATGGAAGCTGCTAAGTCCTGAGTAATCCTGATTGTGGCTTCTTATATTTGAATTGTTTCTTTCTGGCTGCTTGCAATATTTTCTCCTTGATCTGATAATTCTGAAATTTAACTATGATATTTCTTGGAGTTTTCATTTTGGGGTCTCTTTTAGGAGGTGATTGGTGAATTCTTTCAATGGCTATTTTACAGTCTGTTTCTAGGACATCAGGGCAGTTTTCCTAGATGATTTCCTGAAAGATGATGTCTTGGTTCTTTTTTTCATCATGGTTTTCAGGAAGTCCAGTAATTCTTAGATTTTTTCTCCTGGATCTATTTTCTAGGTCAGTTCTTTTTTGAATGAGATATTTTACTTTTTCTTCTATTCTCTCTCTCTCTCTCTCTCTCTCTCTCTCTCTCTCTCTCTCTCTCTGTCTTATTTTCTTTGACTGATTCTTGATATCTCATTGAGTCATTCACTTCCATTTGTCCAGTTCTAATTTGCAGTGAATTATTTTTTCAATTAGATTTTTTAAATCTCCTTTTGCATTTGGCTAATTGAACTTTTAAATGAATTGTTTTGTTCATTTTTTCTCCCATTTCACAAATTCTGTTTTTCAACAAATCTGTTTCTTTTTACATTTTTCTAAATCTATTTTTTAAGGAGTTTTCTTCAGATAATTTTTGTGTTTCCTTTCCCAAACTCTCCTGCAAAGTTCTCATTTCCTTTCCCTAATTTTCTTCTAATTCTCTTTTAAGATTCTTTTTGAATTCTTCCATGAGAGCCTTGTGAGATGGAGACCAACTCATATCATCCTTTGGGGTTTCATCTGGAGATGACTTGCCTAGTGTCCTCAGAGTTTGAGATCTGTTCTTTTCTGTCTCCATAAAAGCTATCTATGGTCTATATGGTCTACAGTCTGGCCTTTACCCAGAAAGAATACCTGGTCCCCTGAAGCCTCAAGTACTAACATTTTCTTTGCCTTGGAAATTTGATCAAGGCCCTATTTTGATTCTTAGCACTTCTCTCCTCTTTGAAACTGCAACTTAGAATTGCCAATGTTCAGTGGAGTTGGCAGTCAGAGCCAGCTATATCCAGTGCTTATAAAAGATTCCTTATATTCTTTGTCTGCCTAGTCTTCTGACCCTTTTACTCTTTGTAGATTGAGAACTTCTAAAGCTGCTGCTGCTGCTGCATGTGTGGATTCTTTACATTATTCTGTTCTGGGGCCACAAACTTGTCCTGCAAAATTCTTAAGTTTTCTTAGTCTGGAAAAAAAAATTTTACCTCAATCTTTTATTGACTTAGCTGCTCTAAAATTTAATTTGAAGCATTATTTTAAAGCTCTTTAGAAGGGAATGTTGAGAGAATTCAGCTGGGTTGTCTCTAATCTGCTACCTTAGTTTCCTCCCATCTTGAATTTCTTTTTCTTGGAAATGCTTAGTTATATCCTTTGGCCAGTTATCTATTGAGGAATTGCTATTGTTGTTGCTGTTATTATATAGAACTAGTATCCTTGTATAACTTTGACATCTTACCTTTATCAGAGAATTTTGCTGAAAAGATTTTTTCCCCGGTTGTTTCCCTTCCAAATCTAACTATTTTTACTTTTGTTTGCATAAAAGCTTATAATTTCAGGTTATTAAAAACTATCTGAGGGTGGAGCCAAAAAGGCAGAGAGTAGATAGGATATTGCCTGAGCTCTCCTCAACTTCCCTCAGAACACTATATTGAGCTTCTGAATGGATTTTGTAGTGACCGAACTCACAAATTTTCAGAGTGTAATAGTTTTCCAGCTTAAGATATCTTAGACACTCAGAAAAGGTTTGTTTCAAGTGTAAAAGCAAAAATAGACTTAATTAAAAGAGATATGAAGGAAACTACATCTTCCTGAAGAATACCATAGATAATGAAGTAATATCAATACTAAACATATATATACCAAGTGGTATATTATCCATATTCTTAGAGGAAAATTATAATTAATAGACTGGTTACACATAAGCAGAAATTTTCAATCCTAGTTTCTGCTATAGATTCTTTATTTGAAGTTAAAGAGATATGCTAGCAAATGCTTAACTGGCTTTGCATGAAAAATGTATGTGGCAAACACCTTTTGGATTTAATCTTCATTGTTAACAATGAACAAAACAACAAATCAAACCCTGATTTGTAGAGTTTTCTCTATTTCTCTATATTCTGGAATACAGATGCTCATACTGAAAATTTAACAATCAGCTCTTGAGAATTAGTTCTAATTGGCTCTAGCACATTTCTGGGTTAAGGCCATTTTTTTTGAAGGAACTTTGATGCTGTAAGTACTATGTAAGTAGTGAATAAAATATTTTCTTTCAGTCATGAACAAACTTTTTCTTTCCCATTAACACTACCTACCAAGAGGGAGGGGATAAAGCAGGAAGCCATGAGTTTAGGTCCCATTCATCCAATAAGTGGCACAAAATGAACAGATTTTATTGAATTCCTTTAGGAATACTGCTCAAAGATTATGTGAAAAAGTGATCATAATTTTTAAAATAACATTAACTATCCATATTATACAAGTCTAGAAGTTTAGCATTTTTTAAACATGTACATCTTATTTTTACAGTTATAACACAATTTGTATTTATTAGCTTATTTGGTTCTCACATCTCTGTGAGTTTGGCAGTATAAGTGCTATTATTCCCATTTTACTGATGAAACATCTTGCTTACTATATGTATGTGTATACAGATAGATAGATACATACATACATAGCATTGGTTCTAGAAATTTCATTGTTTTATTTAATGTAACAATATTTCTATATCTGCATGTACCTTAACTTTTGTAGGTCTAATGATCCTTCCCTAAAGATATCAATGAATAAAGGCATAGGACACATAGAGGATCACTACTTTTTTAAAAGCACATTTTAGAGTCTATCATCAAAAGCCCAAAGTATTTTTCAAAGTATTCCTTTTCCTTTAATTTTCAAAATTTCTCCATGAAGAAAAGGTTTAATTAGTATTTATATAGTGCCTATTATATGCTGGACATTATGCTAAACACTTTTACAAATATTATCTCTTTTGATTTGGAAGGCAAATGATATTATTAATTCCATTTTTTTAATTGAGAAAACTGAGATAGTGCCCAAAATCACATAGCTAGTGACTTGTCTGATATTGGATTTGAATTCAGGTCTTTTTGATTTTAGACCAACACTCTATCTACTATGCCATCTGGCTGCTGAAATAAGTAAGAAGTTCGTAAGCATTATTATTTCTATTTTATAAGCATGGGAAAGAATTCATAGAGAGCTAAATGATGATCTGTTGGTCATGTAAGAGCTAAGTAATGTCTCTAACATAGTGTTTTTGTCTTTTTGTATTTGTCTCAGATATCCCAGGGGCACGTGGTATGTACCTAAATAAAGAAACAGTACAAGTAGTCTACTTGAGAGATAAACAAGAAAGGTACAGATAACTAGAGCTTATTACAAGGCAAACATCAGTGCTAAGCACTAGGGATTAAAATAGAAGCAAGCAAGACAATCCCTGCCCTCTGCTTACTCACATTCTATGAATGAAGATTACATATGAGGTAAAATGGAAATTGGAGAGAGTAGGGGTGGTTGCAAAGAGAAATGCCTAGAGCAGGAAAAAAGCAGTTTGAGAGCCTGAGTCCCAGCAAAATGTACAAAAGCTGACCTATCATGGAGGAAGTTAAGAGTGGGATCTTTCTTAGGGGATAAGATAGTCTAAAGGCAGTGGAATAGCTGGGATAATAAATGTTTATTGATTATGTATATAGAAGGTATTTGCATATATAGCAGATGTTGGTTAAGTGAGCTGGGTGCTCTGTGTAATACTTCAGAGTAGATAGATTTAAAGAGAATCATTTAGTATAGGTGGAATAAATAGTAGAGAGGAAGCCACAAAATTGAGAAGTTTGTTGCTTGGTCACTTAGGAGATAACCCTTTCTCATCTTCTCCTGCTACTAAGATTTATTCTTTAAGCAATGCTCCAAACCTAGATGCATGTTCCTCAAGGACAAATTCAATAGCAAATGACTTGGCTTGCAATGTCAATTTCATACCCTACTGAACTCTTAAGTCATAGAAGACTACAGAAATGACAATAAAACACTGGCAGTGTGTAAGGATTTCCTAGCATAGTCAATTCAGCAAGGATAATATGGTCTGTCTTGACTCTCACTGCTGTCATGTTTAAATTGTCCTTATAAGCATATATTTAAAACACATTGTCATAGCAATGTTACCAAACAGTGTGCAAGTCAATGTATTTGAGACTATACAATGATTGACATTTTCAAAGTCAAACAGGGAGATAGGAAGCTTCTTGCTGCTGCTGCTGCTGTTCCCAGCTCCCAGTGCTGATCCAGCTTCTGACAGTGTGGAGAGATGTGTAATGTTGGTTCACAACCAGAAACTGCAGAGTCAGAAGGTAACCTCTCTTCCCGAAGGCTGGGGCACCACTTAGCAGTCTGTGCCTTGCTGAGTGGGAGGAGTTTGATGGAGAGGCCAGTGATATCACTAACATATTTTCAAGCAGTTGCTCTTTTTTCTCTTTTGTGTTGGGAATTTTGTTTCTTCCTTACAACTTATTTGGTTATGACAAAGTATAACAAATGGGTTACAGATAGGCAGGCAGACCACCTTGCTGGCATGAGGGAACAATTACCCTGGCATACCGCTCTACAGAGTCCCAAGATATGTAGGGAAAATTTGGACTTGATTTGTCTCCTTTGTCAGCTTCCTTTTGAAGTTTGGACTCTTGTTTTGGGAAAATTAAAATTCAAAGTAATGCAAATAAATTCAAATTTGTAAATAATATAAAAGTACAGTTACCTGAGTGTTATATATGCCTACAAAACATCCACTCTTTAACAACCCTTTAATTCAATTTCTGAGTTATATTTCTAGGTCAATTTTCTTATTGCAACACATTTATAAAACATAGTCTTTCAACCTCTGTTCACTTATATGTATTTTACCTTTAAATTTATGATACTTGACTATTATAATGATACTAGAGCAAAATTTAAAGAATAATTATTCATTAATGATCTCATCTCAGTTTTGTTCCATTAAAAAAAAGAACCCTAAGGTTCCCATGGTTCACAAATCCTGAGAAAATGGCAAGATTAACTTTTAAAGAAAGATGCTCTGTCCTTCACTAAAATACCTTGGTAATCTGCCTGGACTTCCCAAATGATGTTATACAGATTTCATATTCTGTTAGCAGGAGAAAGAAGAGAACAACGTGATCAATGAAATGAAAGCTTTTGCATAATTAGGGGGAAAAACACCACCCTTTGCCTGGCACAGCTTCAATCTTCTTTTCACCAGCTGCTAAGTCATTTTCATATCCCTCGCTGCTTCCTCCAAGTGAAAACACACCTGTTCTCCCAGCCCTGTACCCATTTTCTGTTGGCTCCTTGTGAGTAAGAGATCCAAGTGTATTTTGACTTGTATCTGAGAGCTGAATAATGCTCTGATTATTCTGGGATGATAATGACATTGCTTGGGAGAAATAGTCAGGGGAGCTACGGTCAGAGTCTCTTGTTTGTCTGTGAGCATGGCCTCTTATTTAAACTATCTGTAAAGTTTTTCTTTTCTTATTCTTTGGTGTTCCTGATATAAGTATGAACCTATAATATTATCCCTTTATCTAGTCGTATGTTAGAGCATGAAGAGTTTTTGGTATCTGGTGGCCAGTCTAGAAACTATCTTTTTGTGTTAGGTAAGAGAGGGATGGTCTTGGAGTCAGGAGAAATCTGTGTTCTAACAATAAGTAAGTCACATAATTTCTCTGATCCTCAGTGTCTTCAAAAGTAAAATGGATATAATAATCCTTAGAAGGCTTATCTTAACTGATATGGCATAGATAGCAAGATTACAGTCACAAATTTAGAGTTGGAAGTAATCTCAGAGGTCATCTGGTTCTCCTTCATTATTTTATAGGTGAGGAGCCTGTGCCCTGAGAGGTAAGTGGCTTCTAAAGACACACAGGTGGCGAATGGAGAGCCAGGATTCAAACTAAAATCCTCTGGCTCCAAATCCAACACTCCTGTGAGACTCCTGAATAGGAGTCAAGCTGATGGTGCAAATGATGGCACCTGAATTAATGATAGATAGGGTGATTGTATTAAATGGATGACATTTGCACAGTGCTAAGGAAGGAAGGAAGGAAGGAAGGAAGGAAGGAAGGAAGGAAGGAAGGAAGGAAGGAAGGAAGGAA
>JAJPUD010000637.1:185475-217104 GCA_023553655.1 Myrmecobius fasciatus | reverse complement strand
GAAGGAAGGAAGGAAGGAAGGAAGAATGTAAGTAAAATAAATTAAGGGAGAAGACATGAGCTTAAGGGAAACAAAGAAGGCCCTGTATAGTATTATTATCAATGATTCTTCCTTCACATGTATGAAATCCACAAAATCTTTCAATATTTCATGTTTCCAAAGTGACACTGGGTTTCGAGAACATAAACAGAACTTCTGGGAACCATTACCAAATTGAAAGACTTCGGATACGATCCCAGTGACATTGTATATATACTCTCTTCTTTCCTGGTTTTCAGGACTTTGCTCTTGCCTGTTTGTTTATCTTACTTCCTACTCGCTCCTTGACTTGATTTTCATCTTTATTATTTCCACTAATTGTTGTGTTCCCTAAGGCTTTATTCTCTTCTGGTTCCTTTTTCCTCTCTATACTATTTCAGTTATTATTTCTTTGAAGATGATGCCCTGATCTATTTTGTTCTAGCCCTAAACTCTTTTCTGTTTCAATTTTGTATTTTCAATGGCCTTTTGGATGTTTCAAATTAGATATCAAATTTAACATGTTCAAAACAGAACTTATCACCCCCCATTATCTTTCCCCCCTTCCTTTCTCTTCTAAATTTCCTAAAATTGTTAGTGACATCACCATGTCTCCAATCATACAGGTTCTCTTTTACTAACTCCCTATATCCAATCTATTGCCAAGTCTTATAGTTTTTACCTTTACAACATTTTTGTATATGCCCTCTTTTCTCTGCTTACAAAGCCAAAAATCTGGTACAGGCTTTTATCACCTTATGCTTGTACTATTATTGTAGTCTTTGGGTTGCCCTTCCTGCCTGAGTATCCTAAACCAAGTCTGACCCTTCTATTTAATATACCTCAGTGGCTCTCTATTACATCCAGGATCAAATATAAAAATCCTCTATTAGGTATTCAAAATCCTTCACAACCTAGATGTTTTCTACCTTTCCAGTCCTTTTGTACTTTTATTCTCTGTAAAATTTAGTGACAATGGTCTTTTTACTGATCTTTGCATGTTTGGCTCCATCTCCTGACATTTTTTTTTTTATTGACTTATTCCCTGTGTCTGGAATGCTCTATCTCCACACCTTTGTCTCCTGGCTATTTTTTTTAAACACTCAGTTCAATTCTACCTTTTCCAGGAGACTTTTCCAAATTTCTTCTTTACACTTCTTCCCTTAGAGATTGACTTTCATTTATATTGTATATATGTATTGTATGTACATAATAGTTTGCATGCACCTCATGCACATTAAATTGGGATCTTCTTGAAAGCAAGATCATGTTTTTGCTTTCTCTTTCATTTCTAGCACTTAGTATAGGAGCTGACATATATTAAGCATTTAATAAATGTTTATTGATTGACCAATTGTCCAAGGGCCAATTTCATTAAATATGAAAAGGCTTATTATCCCTTTAAGGCTGGCCAATTGGTAATGGATTCTTTGGCCATGGCAACCAATTGTCAGAAATAATTGAAGAAAAATCAGTGGCTACAAACTTCTCAGCAGTTTCCATTATAGCATCATAGTCAGGTAGAAGAGTAAATGTGGTGCCATTCCTGTAAACCCATACCACACTGATTCTATCTCTTGCCCTTCTTTAACTTGAGCGCTTGAAGGTTTGAGTGGTTGATTCACTCTTTTTTAGAAGTTGTCACTAAATGCCAACTCGTCTAATTTATAAAGGTTTCTAAGATGGTGTCCTTTGGAGAATTTCTCTCCATTGTCTTGAGTTGAGAGAGAGAGGCAGAAACAGAGAGAAAGCAAGAGAGAGTGAGGAAGAGAGAGAGAGAGAGAGAGACAGAGACAGAGACAGAGAGGAGAGAGAGAAAGAGAGACAGAGAAGGAGGGAGGGAGAGACAGAGACAGAGAGAATGAGAAAGAGTTCTACTATGCATTCCTCCCATCTGGTTAGTCCCATTTGCTTCTTAATTAGTAAAATGCCATCCTGCCTGATTCCCTCTTGCCAGCAAGTCATTCAGCTACGAAATCACTTCCTCACCTCCATCATATATTTTAGCATTTTAAAACAGGGAAACTGTAACATAGCACATTCTTCCCTCTAACAGGAAAAAGTGAAATCAGCTACAGCAATGCTAATTAAGCAGAGTTTAACATTAGCTTTAATTTAAAGCAGCTCTCATGAGACTTCTGAGCATGTACCCAGAGTGTCATAAAATATGAAACCACACTCTCTCTCAATTAGCATCCATTTATTTGGGAACAACAAAAAAGCAGCAACAAACAGGCACGACGTGTTCCAGGCTTTCTCTTGCATTCTGCCCAGCAACAGTGAGTTCCTCAGATATTTGCCTTGCAAGCAGCATTTCCCTCTCAGGCCTAGGGAATACCAGGTCAGGTAAATGTGTCTTGACATTTCCTTTCCTCTAAATCTTAAGTTTTTTTCTTTACATGTAAAGCTGCTTCAGTGTGGTGAATTGGCTGTCAAGGCATATGTACAGTGAAAAATGCAATTGTTTTGTCTAGGAAGGCATAACTGTTTTTCTGAAAAAGTTAAAGAAATAAACCTGGTTAGCAACAGGAAGCCAGGCCTTGTTTTCACTCCCTCAATCCTCTTACTACTTTTGTTATCCTTTCTTCTTGTCTTCTTTCTACCACTTTTATAGCACACTTCCACTTTTCTCAGTGTCCAGGCCCCATTCCCTACCATCATCATATTCTCCCAACTTTTCCTGGCCTGTTCTTCCATAAAAATAAATCTAGTTTTATGCTAGGGGATTAGTTAATAATAAACTCATTTATGATAAGGTATTAACTTGGATTGTGATGATTTGTAGATTTTATATTTCTAGATAAGTTTGAATTTAAATGTAGTCACTGATGCTTTCATCCCAAGGATGGACATATGGTAGACATTTTAGAAGTGGTGGCAGGTTGGTGGGAAAAAGATGTTACTTTTGGGTGTCCCTCAAAGTATATCACACAGGTGACTCTGTCCATGTGTAGCCACGGCTTTGTTGGTAAGCACCCACCATGTTTTCAGAAGAAGCCAGATTATAAAATCTGAAATGCCAGCATCAAATTGTCTCTTCGAAAATGCAGCCCAAGCACAGACGCCTTCTGGTGTGCTTGTTATGTAGGTTAGAGTTATAATTTTAATAAATAATAAACAAGAGAGGTGGGTGGAGGAAAAATTCAGGGAAATAACAATAATTCATGTGAGTTTTCTAGCCCCATCTGTTGCTTAGTCCATCCTCTGAAAAAAAAAAAAAACAAACTGCATGGAGTACTAATAATAGTTCTTTGAATTTTAATAACACCTTTTCTTCACAGAGATTTACCATCAGTTTGTCTTTACTTATAGTATCCTACTGAAGCAGATAACTAAGACTGGCATTATTTACTCACAATTTATAATCAGGAAAACTATGGCAAAGAGGTTAAAGATTTTCCCAAGATAAGTAAAAGATAAAAATGTAACTAGAACCAAATGTACTAGTCACCAGATGACTCACTCCACTTATCTGGTGGAATAATAATAATATCCTACATAATATTATATATATATTATATATATATATATTATATGTAGATATAGATGTAGAAGGGATTCATCAAGGTGACCTCAGAAGCCACCCAGGAGATTGTGACTTGGCTAACATTACATAAGAGGGAAATATCAAAGATAGGATTTGAACCCATCCCCTTCATTCCAGAGCCAGGGCTCTCAGTTTATAAAACTCCTTTCATAAATTATTTCATTTGATCTTTATGTAACTCTAAGAAATTGGTAGTGAAATATTATTATCCCTAGTTGGAAGAAAAGGAAACTGAAGATCAGAGTTAAATGATTTGCCCAAAGTCTCAGAGCTATTAATCAACAGAGCCCCCAAAATCAAACCCAGGTCTTGTGGTTCCAATACCACTTCTGTCTTTTTTTGAATCAGGATTTCTTAACACCTTTTCTGTGCCATGGAACCTGGGGTGTGCTGTAAATATTTAACAACTGACTCTCCAGAAAAAAAATGTACATGTGGTACACTTTTAGGCTTAATCTATATTATTGACATTTTCTACTCAATTATTGCCTAGAGATCAATGAAATAATAAATCAAACCCTAATTGTAGAATTTGCCATATATATGTGTGTGTGTGTGTGTGTGTGTGTGTGTGTGTGTGTGTGTGTGTGTGTGTGTGTATCCCTTTGACAGTCGAGGGAAACCTTTGGACTCCTCAGAGTATTGTTAAATACATAAAACATAATATATACACACAGTTGCAAGGGAAAGCAATTTTATTGAAATACAATTATTAGTAAATAAGGAACTTCATAGATCCTAAATTGAAAACCCTCTCCCCTTTCTCTCCTCTCCCTCCCCCCCCCCCCAGGACTGGACACTGCTGTTTTATCAGTCTAGATTGCAAATTCCTTGTGCTCAAAGCCTATGTTTTTCACTTCTGTTGTAACCCCTTCAGCACCTAGCACAATATTGGACACCCAGTTAGATATTCAACTCCTTCTTGAGAACTGATTGATCAACTTTAAAGGCCACTTTAGAGTTTGAAAATTCTCCTTTTATCAAATCGACTGTGTTCTGATGTATAAAGTAGCCGTGCTTTCACAGCTGTCCTTTTAGATGGCATTCTTCTTTTTGATGTGTTGGTCAAATCTGAGTCCCTGAGCATGCCCATCAGGAAGAGATACTATTATTAGAATGTATTTTGGGGAAAAAAAGCAGCAGTAAATCTGGTCAGTGATAAATATTTAACAAAGTGCTGCCAGCCTTATTAGACACAACTCCAGCAGGCCTTCTCAGTGTCTGGAGTAGTGTACCAAGTAGTGTACCATCTTTAAAAGAGAGAAAAATCTTTCTTTTAAGTCTACAATAAACACAGCCTTAGGCAATAACACAATGCTTACCAAGAATGATGCTTCATATAGGGATGTTAATAGTCTCTTTAATATTAAAGCAAGGGTTTAGTATTTCAACAAATAAAATAGTCTCATTTGTGGCAGAACTTGTATGCTTTAGATACAAAGTTATCTGATTTCATTGGAATCATAACCCCTCCCTTCATGATGAACTACCCTGGGCAATCATCTTGTGGCCCAGTCTTTGGTTGGTGAGTTTTTTCCATATTTAGCTAGGCTGCTACACTTATGATGAGTCTCTTCTAGCATTTGTATTCAAAGCATTTCCATTTTTATAAGGTCTGTCAGACACAGTCCACTGTTGTGTCCTCCAGGAACCCAAATTATTTCTATGTTATGATGAAGTATGTGAGAGGAACTTCAGTGAATAATAATGCAATCTTCTGTTTTATCTATTTATTGGCTAGATTTTTTGGATATGTTCAGTTTTGAAGATCACAGGAATATTTTTGCATTTCATAAGTTGAAAAAAAACAAAACTAAAAATTAAATCATATAAGAAAAGCATTGCTGACATGTCTATTCATATATGTGTTGCTGAATACCTATAAGATTCACAAGCTCTAAAGGTAGACAGAAACTTTATTCTTTTTTTTTTCTCTAGAACAATACCAGCCATTGTATGTATATATAGAACAAAACCAGATTGAGAAAGTGGGGATCTCATTCATCCAAATGCTATAGAAACTCAGGGTTCTTATTATGCTATGATGAGGCATCTAAGTAGCAAATGGAAAATGATACATTCTGCTGTTGTTTTTGTTTTTATTTTTTGATTGTCTGGATCTCTTGGATGTACTAATTTTCAAAACCCATAGGAATATTTTTGCATTTAATAAATTGAAAAAAGAACAAAAGTGAAAACCCATAGGATTCCATAAACGCTAAATGTAAACAGAAACTATTCTTTATTCATTTACAAAAATGCCAGCTTCACTAAAAACATGCATTTCAATTCTGACAATAAAACTCTCTATCTTTTAATCTAGGATTCTACTTATATTTTATTTACTATGAAGAAAAAGAGTCAGGGGGAAGTGAGAGGTAATACTTATGGTGACAACTCACATTTATGTTACATGGGAAGAATTTTTTTTTGCAAAGTATTTCCCCCACAACAGTCCTGTGACATTAGCTCAACTATTTCCAGTTTTAAAATATATTTAATAGTTTTATTTTCCTTAGTTACATGTTAAACTTTTTTACATTTTCTTTGAGTTCAAGATTCTCCCTCTTCCTCCCCACCCCTATCCCTCTTTAAGAAGATACATGTGAAATTATGCAAGACATTTCCATAAGCATTATGTTGTGAAGAAAACATAGCTTCCTACCTCCCCCCCCAAAAAAAAACCCTCATGAAAAATAACATTAAAAAAAAAGATATACTTCAATATGTACTCAGACACAATCAGTTCTTTCTTTGGGTATGGAGAGCATTTTTCATCATAAGTCCTTCAGAGCAGTCATGGATCATTGTATTCTGAGAATAGCAGTCATTCACAACTGATCATCCCGCAACCTTGTTGAGGTTGGGAAAGGGGGAATCCCAAAGAGTTGAGGTCCCAGACTAGCATTGCAAGGTGTCTCAAAAGAATTTGCAGGCTGGGATGCATTTCCTAGTCATGGGGCAAAGTTTATTGAAAGTAATGGTAATGCCATTATAAAATAGACCGAATTGTAAGGGAATTCAGTAAAGAAACAGAAGCAAGGAGAGTCATTTTATCCAGCTTCTATCATAGATATGCTAATTCCATGGCCCAAGGGAGTAGTCTACAGACTGATGGGTGGTCTCCCAAATCTGATTATTACTGACTAGATCATCAGTCAACAATGAACTGAGAAATAGTCTGTTCAGAATCAGACAGATTGGGCATGGGAGTTTCCCGAGGCAGACTTCAAAACCAAAAGACCCAGGATTTCCTGGTTCACTGCCAGAACAGAAACCGCACCCCTCTTCTCCCCCCAAAATCAGGGGATCATAAAATCATATTACATCAACCTTACTATTATTTTGTACACAGTATATTTCACTTTGAGTTTGTGGAGGATTTTTCAGGTTTTTCTGAGAGCATCCTGTTCATCATTTCCCATAGAACAATACTAAATGTCTACAATTTTAGAGATTTAAACAAAACAAAACAAAACACTGAGTATTTGAGAGGCTAAATAATTTGGTCATGAATACAGAGCTGAGAATTTTCTGTGGCAGGATTTGAAACCAGGTGACTTGATTCCAGATCTAATGTTCTAGTCATTATACAAATCAATCAATAAATAAACATTTTTAAGCACTTAGCATGTACCAGGAACTATGCTAAGCACCATACACTTAGGCTAATGCAGTTCATAGTGGTGGATGCCATCGCAATGGAAAGAATGATGGTCTTAGAATGAGAGGAGGTCTAATATATAACTGACAAATGGGAAAATCTCCTTAAGCCTCCAAGTCCTCAAGCCTAATAAAATGGAATTTTAAATAACTGTCTTTACTATTCCACAGGATTGCATGAACGCCAAATAAAATAAAGTATGCAAAGCATATAGGCAACTTAAAAGTACTATATAAATGTCAGATCTTATTATTGACATAGATATTTCTCTGTTTGGGGAGTGGCTCTTAACCCCTGCGGATAACAGTGTATAATGAGTTAAGAGCTCCTTCATACTTGATAAAAACATAAACAATCTTTATTTGAGCAATGTTATTTTGAAATCTAGATACAAATGAAGAATCCTATTATTTATTTTAAAATTATACTTAATTAAATATTTTCCAATTATATGAAAAAACTTTTTTTAGCAATCTTTTTTTAAATCTCAGTGCCAAATTCTCCCCCTCTTTCCCACTCCTCTCCCCTTCTTGAGAATGTATAACATTTGATATTGATTTATTCATAAGAAGTCATGCAAAACATATTTCCATATTAGCTATGTAGCAAAAGGAAACAAACAAAACAAAACAATAAAAATAGAATTTATAAACTCTGTATTCAGAGTTTCTTTCTGGAGGTAGATAACAATTTTCATAATGGATGCTTGTCTTGGATCATTGCCTTGATCAGAGTAGTTAAGTCTTTTACAGTTGCTCATCCTTATAATATTGCTGTTAACTATGTTTTTCTAATTCTGCTCACTTTATTTTGCATGAGTTTATATGTTTTCCCAAGATTTTCTAAAACCATCCTGTTCTTTATTTCTTTTAGCACAATAGTATTTAATCACAGTAATATACCACAAGTTGTTCAGACATTCCCCAATTGAGGAGTATCCCCTTGATTTATAATTCTTTGCCACCATGAAAAGAGCTGTCATAAATAATTTTGTGCAAATAGGTCCTTTTCCTTTTTCTTTGATCTCCTGGGATACAGGTCTACTATTGGTATTTTTGGGTCGGAGGGTATGCAGAGTTTTGTAGACCTTTGGGTATAATTCCAAATTGTTCTTCAGAATAGTTGGATTAGTTCGCAACTCTATCAATAATTCATTAGTGTCCCAGTTTTTCCATATTCCTGCCAGCATTTGTCATTTTTCTTTTCTATTTTAACAATCTAAGAGGTGTGAGATGGTTTCTTAGACTTGTTTTTATTTACATTTCTCTAATCAATAGTAAGTTAGAATATTTTTCAGTGACTATTGTTAATTTTGATTTCTTCTTCTGAAATTGCCCTACAGGCTACTGATACAAGAATACCACAATCTTCACAAAAATAGTTTCTGCATAGTGAGTCTAAATCAAAATGTTATTGATTGAATAATATCATATATGTACTAGGACAAGCTGACTCTAAATCCTATTGTAAAGTGAAGAATTTAGAGTGAAAAAATACTCACTAATCTATCTGTTTGATAGCTTGGGATTTATTATTTTGAGTTTTCTTAAAGTGGGGACACACTGACATTCATTTCATACATAAATGTTAGGATAGAAATACAGAAAAATTGGAGCAGATGTGTTTGCAGATCTTCTAAATTCACTATGTTTTAAGTATGATATACTTCTAATCTCTCCCTCCCTCCTTCCTTTTCTCTTTCCCTTCCTCTCTCCCTCCTTCCCTCTCTGCTTCCCTCCCTATTTCTTTCCTTCCTTTTCCCCTTCCTTTCTTCTTTTCTCCCTCTCTTCTTTCCTTCTTCTTTCCTTCCCTCCATCCCTTCCTTCCTTCTTCCATCCTTCCCTCTATCTCTTCTTCTATGTCTTCCTTGCTTCCTTGCTTCCTTGCTTCCTTGCTTCCTTCCTTCCTTCCTTCCTTCCTTCCTTCCTTCCTTCCTTCCTTCCTCCCTTCCTTCCTTCTTTCCTTCCTTCCTTCCTTCTTTCCTTCCTTCCTTTCTTCTTTCCTTCCTTCCTTTTCTTTCCCTATTTGTGTTGATCAGTTACTAAGGCTTTTCTCGATATCTATGAAGAAAAAAAAACCTAGGACACTGGGAAACACTAATCCTGTCTACGTGGCAAGGATCCTGTCATACTCTACTAAAACATTTCCTATATCTTCTCTTCCTTCTAATTTTTAATATTTAAGGTATCATGTGAAAACTCTTTGAAAAATATAAAAATACTTATAAATTTAAGGTATTATTACATAACTACTAAGCTTTTAAACTAATTATTATGTAATTCCTGATTATTTTATAATTAATCATTACATAATCATCAACGGTTCTATATAATTGAGTTAATTAATTCAATTAGTTGCTTTAGTAAAAAAAGTCAGTATGTGGATCACAACATAGTATTTTCATCTTTTTGTTATTGTTTGCTTGCTTTTTGTTTTCTTTCTCATTTTTTTCCTTTTTGATCTGATTTTCTCATACAGCATGATAAATATGGAAATATATGCAGAAGAATTGCACATGTTTAATATATATAGGATTATTTGCTGTCTAGGGGAAGTTGGGGGAAGAGAAGGAGAAAAATTTGGAACACAAGGTTTTGCAAGGGTAAATATTGAAAACTATCTTTGCATGTATTTTGAAAATAAAAAGCTATTATTTTTTAAAAAGTCAGTTACATATAATGATTTTTTAAACTGATTTTTCTAGATTGACCAATTATATGAATGTATTTTTAGCCTCTTATAGTTAATATTATCTGGAATCTTTACAGTGCTACTTAATTAAGTAATTTCTTGTTTTTCTTGATCTGTCATTTCATCAATGGCACCTGTTGTGATTCATTTTTCTGGGCCAGATGTACTTTTCCATCAATTTGTAATGTGTCACTTCTATGCACTGACTTTCATTTGATCATTTTTTTTAAACAAAATCTGTTTCAGTCCATCATCACATAGGATATTGCAGGTAACAGCTGGAACACCTGAGTAGGTAACTTTAGCTTTCACATGACCATAGTGATGGAATTTTTCTTCAGTGCTGAGCCAGCAGGGAATGAAACATATGGCAGGAAGTGGAACAGAAGATACTACTTTCCAAAACAAACTCTTGTGGGCTGGGTTGATCTGGTATACTTTTTAAAACTCCCTTTATTCAGAATATAGTTCTTCTCTATCTCCAAACCTGTCTGGTATATAATATTACAGTCTCCTCCTTCATCTCCTTCTAACTGTAATAGAAAGATTTTTTTTTTCCTATGAAAATTTCTCCAGTTCCTTGAATGTAAAAGAGGAGTAGACATGGATGCTATTTTCTTTTTGAGTGCACCAAGACTATGACATAACATTGTCATTTTACATGGAAGAGGCCCAGTGTTGACACTATCCTGTTATCATAGGTATTTTCCTCACTTAAAACAAAGCAAAACAAACAAAAGAACCCAAACCAAACAGCAACAACCAAAGAAAGGCTGAAGGAGGAAGATTTGTTTTTATTATTTCTTATTGCATTCTTTCATTTTTATCATCAAGGAGAAAATTCAATTCAGGATTTATTGCATATTATAGATGCTAAATCTATATGTTATAGATTAGACATTAGGGATATAAAGAAGAAACAGAACACTGCTATCCCTCTTCAGTGATCTTCCTAATGTGAAAGTCTTGCCATATGGAAATCTGTCTCCAATCTACCTGATTTCACATTATTCCTCTAAATATTCTCTAAATCAATTTCCTCTGCTCACTATTAGGAAACTTCTTCCTCTTTTTTCTCTAAATATTGAAATATTTCAGTCTGCAATTCCTAGCTTCTGCCAATTGATGAAATTGAGCAAATTTGGGTGACTTGTCCATATAATGAAAGAGTTAGAAGCAGAATCTAGACTAGAAACTGGGTCTCCCAGTCTATAGTTCTCTCCAGTGCATTATGCTGTTTCTAGAGCCATTTTTTGTTTGTTTACTTTGTTTTTATTTCAAATTTATTGCTACATTTTGTCCAATACCCAAATAAACTTTTCTACAAAGTATGTTTCCTGAAAATACTTCATGGATTGTTAACAGAAAGGAGAGGTATATCCTGTAACTTTGAAAGAATATTATCAACACTGACCAGCACATTCACTAAAGTTTTCCTTTCCATATTGAATTTACTTATTTTATAGTAATCATTGTTCATACCATTCTTCCATCTCTTCTTTGATCAAACAAAGCTTTTTTCTTTCATTATATGAGAGAGACTCATATAAAGTCTTCACATTCGTTATTTCTTATAGCTACTATAAAGTGTCAACATTTCTGTTTCAATTCTGTTTTTTTTTTTGTAGTTGACTTCCTTAGCATATTCACCCACTAGTGAGATCACTGAGTCAGAGTACAAACAATATGTGGCTTTTCTGCATAGTTCCAAATAATTTTCAAGTTTGATTGTTCCCACTTTTAATATATTAATATTCCTTTTTCATTACTTCTCTAAGCTAGACTGTTTCTAATTTTTATTATCTTAGATTATTTGATGCATGAAATAAGAAAACTCAGATTTATCTTAATTTTTGTTTCTATTATTAGTGATTTGGAACTTTTTTTTTCTTATACTTACTGATTATCTCTTCATTTGAAAACTATTCATTTTCTTGGAATTCTTATCTATTGAAAAGTGCCCCTTGATTTTATATATTTGTGTCAATTACAAATATATCCTGGATATCAAACTTTTATTAGAGTTATTTGAGGCAAACATTTTTTTCCAATTAAGAGACTGCATTGTTTTTGTTTGTGAAAAAGCTTTTATATTTTGCATAAAATTAATTTTTAGTCCTTATGAAGTTTTCAATTAACTATAGATTTGAAAGCTATCCCATTATATTTTTCCTCTGGGCTTTTTTTGGTGATCTTTCAGTAGATGTACAGAATTTAAATAAAAGATGGATCACAACTTAATTGGGTTGTTGTGATAGAGATACTGATAAAGATTGCACTAGATGGCCTCTAAAGTTGCTTTCAATCCTGTGATTCTGTGAAGTCTTCTATTAACTTCTTCCCACCTTTACCTCTGATAAATTGAAAGTGGTCACTATCCCTCCATTTTCCTAGAGTACTTTGTCTGGACTGTTCTTTTGTCCCCATACCATATTCTACTTTCTATTCTATTTATTAAATGTACATGTCAAATTTCTCAGTAATAGGCTATGAGCTCATTGCCATCAGGGATTATATTGCTTCCCATTTCAATATTCCTAATGTATAGTGAGTGCATGATTGAGACAAATGTTTTTTAAAATTAAAATTGAATGAAGGAGACTACTTGGGGGAGGATATTATAATAATTTAGGCAAGAGATAGTAAGGCCCTGAACTAGGAAAGTTTTTTCACAAAAGACATAGAAAGGACAGAACAGTTTTCAATCATTTTCCTTCTATCTGGCAGGTGTACCCAGAGTAGGCTTGAGATTTGGGCTTGGAAAAATAGAATATCCCCAAATTAGCATTCTTTTTTTATCTCCATGTAAATTCCAACAGCCTAGTGATGAAGACATTCTTTTCCACGAGGAACTTTAGCCCTAGTGTTCTGTGGGACCAGGTTTCATTCTGGGCCAATGCTTGCCCCAAAGAGGGCAATCAGGCTTTTTTGTACTCTCTGACCCATCATGTCTCTTGCCTGTCACCCTGGTACAAATCATTTAAAGTTTAATTTAGTTCATATTTAGAATTTCTCAAAATGGATTAGCAATGCCTTTTAAAATTTATATAATGTTGATCAGGTATAGGACTGCTAGGTTGTTCCGTCATCAACGAAACACAGACTCATAAATGTGCTTAAAATATGAAACAGTAGTTTCCCACTCCCATTGTAGTTTTCTAAGTGGTTGATAATTAAAACATTAAAATGGTAAACACTCCTGAGGCTGCTGAGCTGGCATTTTACTGTCACCTAAACTCTGTACACTGTCAAAGCAACTCATATCTTTTGGGCAAACCAGGAAATGGCTTGGGTTCATTCTCCTGGTAGTGGTCACTTCTTCTGAGAAGTTAATCAAAGGTCACCTCTTGATAGCCAATCTGCTTCTTTCCTGACCTTTCAAACCACAAGTTTGTGACCAAGGGTGGGAATATTTCTTGTGGGATTGTTTTTCAATTAACCTATGCTTAGGGGAAGAAATCCAAAACAGAAGAGACAATCTTGGGCTTGAGTTTTAGTCTGAGACTTGGTTAGACAGGTAAATGTTTTTGTTGCCATGTGTGAGCAGCTACTATAACTGCTGAGGCGAAGGGTAGGTGGGGAAAGGGGATGAATTTCCTCATGAAAATTCTAGGGAGAGGCACAAAAAAGCTCAATATCCTTAATAGATTGAAAGAGAGTAATCACAGAAGTTGTTTCTCTTTTTAAACCTACTGAGTGGGCAACTTTTTTCCCCTCTGTGTTCAATACTCTGGTATAGCCAGGCTGTGACATAAGGAAGAGGTATAGAGTAGACGCAAGAGAACTAACTAGATTCCAACAGAAAAGGTCAGGGAACACATACCAATGGAAGGGGCCCAGCACCAGGGATATCACTGGTGAGTCTTAGGGTACCAACTACAGTTAAATATATTTCATAGGAGTTGTCCAATCCTATTGCTCTACATGCTATTCCTTTAATCAGTAATACAATAATAATAATATTGGGGGGAAATACTGAATAGAACTCATTATAGTAATATTATATCAAATAATATTATAGTATAATATATGTAGTACATATACATATACTATGTATAATAATATAGTATACTATAATAATATATATAATATCTATAGTATACTATACAGAATATAGGATAGTATAGTAATATATGTAATATAATGTATATAGTATATGTATAAATATGCTATTAAATGTAAATGTGCCATATTATACATTTATTTACAGTTATTATTTAATATATGTATCACATACTATACTATACATTATAATTTACTATTATTAGAATATTTACGTATATACTATATATACTTTACTAATTATAATATATATTACTATGGTATATACTTTATATGCTTTAATCTCATATATATAAAATAATATTATAGTAATTATAGTAAAAAGAGTTGTGAAGTTCCCAAGGGTATTTTTACAGGCATAGATATTCAGATTGCTGTCTAGCTACTAAATACTTTCTTTTACATAAGGTCAATGAATTTTATGAAATGCAAAATACATATTTTGACATCCAACTTCACTGCTTCTTTCTCTACTCTTCCCTTCAGTGTTGTAAACTTTCATCATGGAATTTCCTTCTTAGATTTTTGAATACTTCTCTTACAATAATTTTCTGTCAAGTGTTACAGATTGTACTCCCTAATTACTTAAATTGTGGTTTCTTGATAATTCTCTGGGGCAATTTAACTCAATGGCAATTAAGAAAAAAAGAGCAGAATTCTATGTGAGTACAAGCCACTTTTTTTTCATTGTAAAGACTTTTTGTCTTTAAAATGCATGTTTCATTTGTTAATCAGAATTCTTAACACCAACAAATTTATACAGCTTTCAGATTCTTATGCTTACTGATTTTATTCTGATGCCTCCAAATCTGACTGCTACTATAAATTTGAATATTATCTTCATTGGTTTTCTTTTGTGGAAAAATGAATTTTTCATTGACAAAAGGTTATGGGCAATAAAAACTGTTCTTTTCTTATGAATATTTTCTTTTAAAATCCAAATTGGATAGTTTTGAAGATGAGCTAGAAAGATTTTAAATTTCTTTGATTGTATTGTTTCCCCAACTCTATGCTGTTTGCTGGGCTAGAAGATTTATAGTTGTAATAAATGCTGGCAATATTTAGGTTATAAATGTAAACTGGTAAAGATTTCCAGTGAGACTTTTAAAGAGATCCAAGGACAGAACTGAAACTGAATTGTAGGTTCTTGGATACCTCCTCCATCATACCTCTGGACAACACTGCCTCACTGAAATATATGAATTTTCACTCATATTGAAATCCTGGTTGATTTCTGAGTTCCATGTCAATGCCTGAGGACTTTTAGAACAAGAAAGCTGGGTGACTGATTTACTCTCCTGTCTTTTACAACACTTAGTCTGAGTTGCCAGAGGACATGAATGTAGTACATCTTAATGTCTGTGTCTGTTTTGTCTTTCTTGGGATCTCTTTTATATTCCAAAGAAATATATTGCTGTCTGTAAAATCTCCATAGGGAAACAGAGTACTTTCAAGGTAGAGAAATGATCTATACTTATTGGAAGAGATGTCCTTAAGGTGTTACTCAAGAGAAACTAAAAGGTGAATTTTCAAGTACATATGCTAAAGAAGCCAGAAAAATACTGGGATCTTTGCTCTCCAGTTCTCAGCCTCATTAATGGAGCATGGAAACAAACCTTATTGCTTCCCTTGAGAACCTTTTTGCTTTGTGAGAGTTGACCAGTCAGGCCTACCTCCTATTTACATTAAATTTACAAGTCATGTTAATATGGTATTATTATTATTATTTGCTTTTTTTGCTGAGGCAATTGGGGTTAAGTGACTTGCCCAGGGTCACACAGCTAGGGAATGTTAAGTGTCTGAGACCAGATTTGAACTCAGGTCCTCCTAATATGGTATGCCCCTAATATGGTATTATTTATGTGATTAATAAATTAGTACATTATTGATTTGCTGTTGCTGATGTGATTAATATATTAGCATATTTTTAATATGTTATTATTCATGATAAGCAGTAGCTGCCAGAGAGATGAAGAATGACTGAACTTGGAACTTGGTAGGGACATTGTTTTGGGCAGTGTGTGATAGTTGAAATAGCATTAAACTTGAAGGAATTTGACTGGATGTCTCTCTAGACTTCAATAACCATCTGCAAAATGAGAATACTTAATCTAAACACTGGCTATTTCATGAGCTTGTTGTAAGGATAAAATGAGCTAATGTTTATGAAAGGATATTCTGAACATAAAGCATTATGGGTGAATGTAAGTGATTAAGTGTTCCTATGAACTTGGAAGAGATGAGGAATATTAAAAAAAATCACTCTCTTTTCTTACTTTAAATTCTGACTCCAAAATAGTGGGTACTATAGACAATATATCATACATTGTCTGTATAATAGGCATTGTTATTCAATTGTTTCTCATTCTTTATGATCCCATTTGGGATTTTCTTGGCGAAGATACTGGAATGGTTTACCATTTCCTTCTATAAGTCATTTAACAGATGAGGAGACTGAAGCAAACAGGATAAAGTGACCTACCCAGGATTACATAACTCCAAACTTGATATTCTATTTATTATGCCATTTAGCTGCACATATTATAGGTAGTATTCTAGATACTCTTACAATCTAGACAATACTTAGAGCATGAATAACACTTTACCTAGGCAGCTTTATGGAGGTCATCCAATCTTATTTATCATCAAGCTGCTCAACACATATGAACCTGAAAAGGGGAAGTAATTAATATTATGTGGCTCACTATAGCCATAATGACTTTTTTATTATCTTCCAGAGTTGGATGGGGGGAGGGAAGAAGGGAAAGAGAAAGGCTAAGTCTAGAGACCTACTTTCTAAAGTACTAAAAAAAGGTGAAAATTTTGCTTTATTTTTTCAAATAACAAACAACACATTCATTGCATGAATTAGAATGATTTTCCCTCTTTTTAAAATAACTCTCTTAAAAATATTTACTTTAATACATTTAAAAATTTAATTTGTATTATTACAGTTACTCCATAATTTTTTTTAAGTCTAAAAGATCAACTAAATAAAAAAATCAAATCATGATTTGTAGAGTTTTCTGAAACTGGTCTAAATGCTCACACTGAAAATTTAACAATTGGCTCTAGCGAGCAGGTTGAAGCTGGCTCCAGCACATCCCTACCTCTAGTCCACTTAATGAATTCTCCTCCTTTCTCTTCCCTATCATGTATATCAGCCTGATTAAAATGATAGGAAGAGTTTCATTTTATTTTATTACCTTTGCATTTGAGCATAACTACCCTGTCAGGTATTTCACAATATAGTAATTATTGTTAATTCATGAAGTCACCCTGGACTTTGTCATTATTAGCTCTTCTTTAATATGAAAAAGTATGGTAACATAATGAAAAGGATTAGCAGGGGGCAAAGGCAGCAAACGTAGAAATCGAGACAGCCAACTTGAAAGCTGATTAAAATGTCTAGTATATTGAAACTGAAAAGAAGATGTAAAATTAAGAAAGTTTCAAGCAGAAAATGGCAAACACCAGCTGAGGCGATAGGGAATGCCATATGTTATATGTTCTTCATGCTTTCCCCCTTGCTTTTTTTCCCAAAAAGAATGATATATATATATATATATGTATAGATATAGTATACATATATCTATGCATATATTATTTTGACACATGTATCATTAAGGATCTCCCTAGAAGGCAGGTTGATATATTTATTTTTTGGAATGAAAAATTTTAAGGCTTTTTTTTTGCAGCATCAGGCTTGCATTTATAGAAATAATCCCACAGCTCTGCTGTTCATTGTTAAAGATTTAAAATTCTAGTCATTTTCTTTTGGTTTTTCTGTTGGGTTTTATCTGTCCAAGTTCTGAGCTCTGCTGTCTCTCTCTGTGTTTCTGTTGATGATCATCCAAGGAAGAGTTTTGAAGCCTGTTCCAATCTATTCTTTCCACAATATTTGTTTAACACGGGATAAACAACTGATCATAAAGGATAAACAATTATAACGTATTTTCAGTTTTATTGTATTAGGACTGTAAAAATCTGGATAGTATTTGTTACATAAAAGTAATTTTTATTATAGTATGGTATCAGTTTTGCGTGTCCAAATGAATTATTCCATTTATTTCTGCTTAGAGTATATTTTAAAACTTTAATATTTTCCCTCCATACTTCAGAATCATTTGCATATTTAGCCTTTTGTTGCATGATGTTATCAATAATGATCAATAAGACATTCCACAAGAGGTCCAGAATTGTGTGATTTTAAGAAAATTCAACAGCCTTAAAAAAAGGAGCAGCTATTCATCTTATCTGCTCATCTACATTTCTCCAGTCCATAGATGTCCTTGACCTCTCTATTTTGCTTTCCAGATGGCAGTAGCAATTTGAAATTTTGTCTTCTTGTTCTATATTCATGAATTTCATAGAGCTCAGTTTTTTTAAAGTGATCTCTTGGCCCTGATTAACAATTTATTATCATTGAACAGATTTACAAAATTTACATCAAGAATGCTCTTCCCCCCCCCACTTTTCAAAACAAATAGAAATGTTTTCCATTTCTAAGATAAAATTCATTTACTTTAGTGACTTAAACTCCCTTCACACCAAGCTTTTTGCAGCTTTTTCTGAGCAGAAGTTGTGGGAACTGATCTGACCTTCTTGGGCACTGTAGAAATGGGCTGGATGAAAAGAAAGTAGACTTTCACAATAACCAAGCCTATGTTTCTGCATTTGATGTAATCTGCTGAGTCAATAATAAGAATAGAGATTTCCCTTAATCAATGATGAGCACAAAATAAACCCCAGCACAGCTAACAAAAGCAACAAAACCACAAAAAGAAAGCACACGAAGGTTTTCTAAGCAATGCTGAGTTTAACCAGAATTGTCTCTGGATCCAAAATTTAAAAGAAATCTATAGTAGATATAAACAAGAACAATAAACTTGGAATAGCTGAGTACTGAAACTCTTAGAATTACAGAGGGCCAGGAAGTCTAGGTCAAAGATCAGTCTGCAAAGAATTAGAGAAGTAAGGTTCTTCTAATGTGATTTTGTACTCTACAAAGTCATATGGGGAATAATAGGTACCAATAAATTTTATTGAATGAGTGAAAAAATGGGCATCTTGACAAAAATGGATTATCTTGACATGAGACACTGAAGATGCATTTGTTTCTAATTGTTCACAGAGTGATAAATTCTTCCCTGTTTTTTGAATATTAAAAATTGTCCAGATCAGGGGAATGGGGTTGGGAAAACAGGTACCTCCAAAAAATGATGATTAAAACTATAAAAAATAATTTCAAATAAGACTCAAAGAAAATTGCAGATTTTTGCAAAGACATCAGGAATAGAAACTCATTTAGACCTAGGATAATTTCACTCTCAGAAACAGCAGATCTAGCTAATTCTTTGTTTCAGTGTTCACAATGAAAGATATGGGCTAGCTGCCAGAAATAGATGTACTGTATATCTCTCAGGAAATAAAGAAGGAAAACTGAAGGAAACGGGGATCATGCTAGACCAGGTGATTAAGAAATTAGAACATTTTCAATCTAACAAAAAATTATAGTGAGGGGAGAGAGCAATTGATGGGAAGAATGAATTACTGGAGGCAAAGGGGTTAGTAGGTTTTAGAAGGAAGATGGAAAAAAAAGTTCACCTGCTTTGGGGCTTTAATGTGAAATCAGAAGTGAAATGATCAATGTGTATTTTCTAGTCTCCTGAATCCAAATATCCTATGACAGTGAGAAGTTAAAAGCTTTGATGAATTCTACATACCTCATTCTTTCAGTTTTGTCCTCCCAGTTTGTATGTTGCTGGACTAGCCCTTTTGTCTCCAGATAACTCATCTATTTATTTGCTTGTTGTAATGCCTGAAATTAAACCATTAGGAGGTTGATGTCTTTAAGTTTTGAAAACCTGAAATGCTTTTTAAGAATCCCAAAGAGGATTTGGACCTTAAGTCTTTGAAAAACATTTTGGTAGTGAGGAAGGAAGGAAGAGATTATGACAAGAGTAGTGCTCAACTTGATAAAGATCTAGAATAATCTAAGAATGAAATGAGAGACAAGCTTGGTTAGAGATTGGAGTAGAGGTAATTTTAATTTTTTTTCTTATTTCCTAACTTTGTTGGTTAATCTGGGAGTTGGTACAGAAGACAATTGTACATTGCATCATGAGGGTGAAGGGAGGAGGCAGTTTACCTCACCCAAAATCCTTTGGGGACAGCTCTCTACAGAGAGTTTTGAATACATAAGAAGAAGGAGTTGGGGGGAGGAAGCATACCCTCCATGTAGTTACCCTAGGGCAAAGCCTAATTCTATCCATATAGTTCTAAGATGAAGATTAATCCTTAAAGACTCACTGCGAGTTCAGGAAACATGTTGCATGTCCTTATATTCAAAGAGGATCAATGATATCACAGGTGATGTCCTGACTTGCTTGGGAATTATATTTAAGTGAGGCAGAGTTACACAAAGTCATCAGCCTCTCTCTCCCTGAGACATTGAAGAACAAACGTCAAGACAATTGGTGATGGCCCAGGGTGCAGTGAATTATCTTGTCCTCTCTGATGTCTGACCAAGCACCTGCTTCAGCTGCCTTCACAGCCTTTGGAACAAGTTGTTCTCATTTGTCTATTCTGCTGGGTAAAGTCTTTTAATGCTTGGAGTAGACATCCCTGCAATTCACGAATAGGTTTAGTCTCTTGGGTACCCTCAACCTGGTTTAGCTTGTTTGCTAAGTAGTTTTACCAGGGTGTGACTATTGCACATGCTATAGCTACTTGGAATCACAGGTGACAGTTGGATGACATATTAGACACCAAAAGTGGATGGCAACCCTGGAAATGCTTGGCAAGCCCTCACATCAGAGGTCTTAGTTATCCTGAACTTCCCATGTGTTCCCATACCCTTTATGGGACATAAAGTTAAGTGAAGAAAAGCTTTTTTTATTTGCTTTACCAACATAAGGCAAAATGCTGCCTCAGGGACACTTTTGAGAGGAACTTAAATGATATGATTTTACCAATGGATAAAGCCTAAAATAAAGGGAAGCTAGCCAATCTTCCCCTCTTCACTTTTATTAGTTGAGTCTGAGTGTTTGATGTATTTGTTTCTCTGGAACAAATGTTGAGAAAACATACAAAGGAACTTTTAGTGTCTGGGCAAAGGGCCCTACTTTTTTTACTTCCAAAAGTGGTTTGCTTGCTACCTTAGTAGGTCTGCAGACATTCTCTGTCTTTTTATCTCCTTTTAATTTTGTAACTAGGATGCTTTTTCCTTAGTGTAACATATGGCATTCTTACTTGTAAACATACCCTGCAAAGTCTTTTCCCTGTTATTGAGATCTGTACTGAGCTGTAATTTCATCTAGGCATAGCTATGGAAATACAATGGTAGTCCTAGAGATAATAAAACTGAACAAACACAATAGGTTGAAATAATAGTAACTTGAATATTGTGAGCATATTTTACCAGGAAATTTAGGCAAAAAAATAGCTAAACAATGTGTAGAACTGAAGGAAACAAAGACTTGGGAAATTCAGATAGAAAATAAGGCAACAAATATATGCTTTATCTTAACTACAATTCTCATAGCCATAAATCTGAGAGAACTGTAGTTGATCTTTAAACACCTTGGAAGACTCCCTGTGCCTGAGAATGGGGAGACATGACTTGGAAAATGAGTTCTTGTTCTCTCATAACTCTGAAGAGAAGGCATCACTATATATAGTCATATATTTTGAAGCTAGTATCTGAAAATATATAGGTAAAATTTGTCTGTCCAGTCATTTATTCAGCGCTTTGACCACAGTTGAGTGAATCAGACATAATTTTCCTGCTTCATACATGCAAATGTAGTTAGTTTATATATAAATTAATGAAAATTTGAAATTCTGGGCATGCACTATGAGAGAACAGCTGAAATTTATTTGAAAAATGTGTCTTTTTGCAAAAAGTTAAAACAAGAAAAACACTAAAAGATTAACTACCTTCTCTGTAATATTTCTCCTTTGGTCTAATGGCACTTGAATATACCCAGAAAGGGACATGTATTTTAGTAAATGCACACTAGAGTACTGTGTTTATCTGAATTCAATAAAAGATCTGCACCAAATCTTTCTAGTCTTTAGTCTATGATTGTATTTATCTGGCTCCAACCCTTGAGGTCCCCTGGCCCATTCCTGAACTGTGTCAGAAGTAGGATATCACACTTGCTTTATAAAAATATAAAAGATTCATGTTGTAGGTATCCTAAGGAATGTGTATGGCTCAACTGTACATAGTACTTTGAGTTCCATATTCTTTATGTATATAAACTTACTGTGCTTTATTGCTATCACCCCTTGTAAGACAAAAATTAAACATAACATTACTGTCTTTTGAATTCAATTTATAGAAAAATATGGAAATTTAGCTTTTTCAAGAAGAAAAAAGTCCTTCATTTTTTACAATAGCATTTCAAAGAATTCAGTTATCTACCAAATTCTAAATGGATGGCAGCATATGACATCACTGTATTTTTTATTTATTTAGGAGTCTAAGAATAACATTACTCTTTCCCTTCTCCTTTAATACATTTTGCCATCCCAAGCACATACACACACACACACACACACACACACACACACACACACACTGTGTATACAGTGTTGACTACTCCTTAAGACTGCCAGATTTACAACTGTTTACTTATTCCATTACAATGAAAAAATGAGCAAGGCCTAAGCAATTAGGTATGAAAGACAATATTGTAATATGTTCTGTAAGGTGATGAGGAGTTTGTTTTATCATTTGGATATTTTGCCAGTATAATTTTTTTAATATTAAAAATACATTGCCTTAGGAAAGAAATATCTTTTGAATAAAACCTGTCACCACAATATGGTAAAAATCTTTGATTCTGTATAGAGATATTGTCCCTCAGGCTTAAATGATATAGGATTATAAGCTTTTAATGAAGCTAATTTAAAGAGAAGTAGCTAAAGATGTATCATGTGTTGTCATAAAGGGAAAGGAAAGGAAGGAACAGGGCTTTTCATTTAAAGTCTAGTGACTTACTGGGGTACCTCTTTGATGAAGTATAACCATCATACAATGGAAAGAAGTAAGTTTAACTTGTGAAAGTAGACCAGGATTAAAGTCTTAAATCTAAAACTAAATTGCTTTGTGATCTTAGGTAAATCACTTAATCCACCTGGATCTGAATTTACTGTTCTGTAAAATAGTTTAGTTAATCTCTATTGTAGTTTTCAAATCTAGAATTCTATGAATGAAAAGTCAGATTTTTTTAAGGTTTAATTTAATTTATCATGAATTAACTAATTAGCTCAGTGGACAGAAAGCTGGACTTGAAGTCAGGAAGACCTAAGTTCAAATTTGGTTTTAGACACTTATTAACTGTGATCTTGATAAGTCACTTAACTCTGTTTACCTTAATCCACTGGAGAAGGAAATGCCAAACCAATCCAGTATGTTTGCCAAGAAAACCTCATGGATAGTATTGTCCACAAGGTCATGAAAAGTTAGACACAACTAAATGACTGAACAACAAAAATTTTTCATATTTATTCCTATTTGATGGGAGCCCTATATTCTTAATCCTAATGCATATATCCATCCTATTAAGCAAGTGTTAACTAATATATGAATTCATAAAGACTTGGAATATAAACCTTTCAAATGGGAATTTGTTTTTTTCTTAGGGAATTCTAAGAGAAGAAAGAACTATAAGAATTCAAGAAATCCACTCGGGAACTTCACATAGGCTGTTGTTTACAGAGCCTATTTATTAGACCAGAGTTAACTAAACTTCCTGATCTACTTAGAGAATTGTTGTTGAGTGAATGAAGTAGTTTAGCAAAGCAGAAAGAGAACTGATGTAGAGGACCTCTACAAACTAGATTTTGGAGACCTTGCAATAACTCTCAATTGCTTATATTTTACCCCTCTTTGTATCTTCCAACATTTAAACATTTCACTTATTATAGTGCCCAACTCCACTGTCACAAGTGAATGACCATGATATTTACCAACAATGGACCATATTGTAATCCTTGATCCTTACTGGGCTATTATTTTATTGTTATTCATTGACTGACATAGAGCTTGAACTGATTATTAGTACCAGCTATATAAGAGTCCATCATCTGTATTTATTCCTTTGGTCATTTTAGCTGAGATTGCTAGTCCCAGTTCTAGAACTCTGGGATCTAATATTGTAGATAAAACACACATTCTTATCCTAATAAACAGCTTGATACAACCTCCTAAGGGTGAGTAGCAGTATCTTCCTTGGCTCAAATTTGACATGTGAGAGGCATATTGATTGGACTAATATATTTGAATTTGGAATCATAGAATTTAGGATGGAATTCCATTTTTGTTAATAACTTCATATGTAGCTAACTATAGGCAAGTCACTTGACCCTTCTGGACATCATTGTATTTAAAGTTTGAGGGCTGTAATCATGAATGGTCAAAGGATATAAACAGACAATTTTTAGGCAAAGAAATTAAAGCCATTTCTAGTCATATGAAAAAAAATGCTGTAAATCACTATGATTAGAGAAATACAAACCCACTTCTCAGATTGGCTAAGATGATAGAAAAAGATAATGATAAATGTTGGAGGGGATATAGAAAAACTGGGACACTAATACATTGTTGGCAGAATTGTGAATTGATCCAACCATTCTGAGGAGCAATTTGAAACTATGCCCAAAGGGCTATCAAACTGTGCATACTCTTTGATCCAGCAGTGTCTCTATTGGGTCTGTATCCCAAAGAGATCATAAAAAAGGAAAAAGCACTCACATGTGCAAGAATGTTTATAGTGGCAAAGAACTGGAAAGTGAGTGAATGCTATCACTGAGGGAATGGCTGAATAAGTTATGATATATGAATGTGATGGAATATTATTGTTCTATAAGAAAAGATCAGCAGGATGATTTCAAAAAGACCTGGAGAGACTTACATGAACTGATGCTAAGTGAAGTGAGTAGATCCAAAAGAACATTGTACACAGCTGCAACAAGATTATATGATGATCAATTGTGATGGGCGTGACTCTCTTCAACAGTGAGGTGATTCAGGCCAATTCCAATAGACTTGTGATGGAGAGAGCCATCTGCACCCAGAAAGAGGACTACAGGGACTGAATGTGGACCACAAAAACAGTGTTTTCACCTTTTTTATTGTTGTTTGTTTGCTTTTTTTTTTCTTTCTCATTTTCCCCCCTTTTTGGCCTTCTTTTTCTCATGCAACATAAATGTGGAAATATATTTAGAAGAATTACACATGTTTAACCTATAATGGATTATTTGCTGTCTAGGGAAGAGATAGATGGGGAGAGAGGGAGAAATATTTGGAACACAAGGTTTTACAAGCATGAATAATAAAAACTACCTTTGCATGTATTTTGAAAACAAAAAGATATTATTTAAAAAAATTTTTTAAAAATTGAAGGGCTGGAACATATTTTACATTCTTCACAGCTCTAAAGTCTCTGGATATTGTTGGGCAGGAATGGGGAACCTTTCTTTCTGCCAAAAGCTATTTTGTAAACAACATATTGCAGGATTCTGGCTCTTAATCCAGTCTGCTATACACTTCCATTTTATGGGAGAGTTCATTCCATTCACATTCCCAGTTAAAATGACTAATTCTGTATTTCTTGCATCTTCTTTTCCTCAAGTTATATTTTTCTCTTTCCTTTTACTCTTTCCCTCCTCCCCAGTATTTTGCTTTTGACCACCACGTCCCTCAAGCAGCCCTCCTCCTTTACTTATATCCTCCTCTTTTCTTATGCCTTTCTCCTATTACTTCTGTTTTCCCTTATTTCCTCCCTTTCCTTTTCCCTTCCCCCTCTCGCTTCCCTATAGCATGAGACAAGTTTCTCTGTGAAGCCAAATATGTCTGATATTCTCTCTTTGAGCCAAATCGGATGACAGTAAGATTCACACAATATTCATTCCTCTCCCTTCTTTTCCTCAATTATAATAGGTCCTCTTTGCCTATTCATGAGATGTAATTTACTCCTTTTACCTCCATCTTCCTCTTCTTCCAGTACAATCCCCTTTCTACCTTTAGTTTCTTTTTTTTTATGTTATCACAATAAAAATCTAATTATATTTGCACACTCTAAGTATACCAAAACAGAGATGTAGTTCTAAAGAGTTTCTTTTTTTAAACTTTTTTATGCTTCTCTTTAGTTCTGTATTGGGAGATCAGATTTTCTGTTTAGCTCTTGTCTTTTTGTAAGAAATAAATGAAATTCACTTGTATTATTGAATGTCCATCTTCTACCTGGAAAGATAATGCTCAGTTTTGCTGGATAGTTGATTTTTGGCTGTATCCAAGTTCCTTTACCTTTTGGATTATCAGATTCCAGACCTTTTGATCCTTTAAAGTGGAAGCTTCCAGTCCTGGGTAATCCTGACTGTGGATCCTTGATATTTAAATTGTTTCTTTCTGACTGCTTGCAATATTATTTCCTTGATCTGATAATTCTGAAACTTACCTGTGATATTTCTTGGAGTTTTCATTTGGGGTCTCTTTCAGAAGGTGATTGATGAATTCTTTCAATGACCATTTTATTTTCTGATTCTAGAACATCAGGACAGTTTTCCTTGATGATAACCTGAAAGATGATGTCTTGGTTCTTTTTTTTCATCATGGTTTTCAGGAAGTCCAATAAGCCTTAGTTTGTCAATTTTAGATCTACTTTCCAGGTCAGTTGTTTTTTGAATGAGGGATTTTACATTTTTTTTCTATTTTTTTCATTTTTTTGCATGTTTGACTGATTCTTGATATCTCATTGAGTCATTCATTTCTATTTGTTCAATAATAGTGAATTATTTTCTTCTTCTAACTTTTTTAACATCTTTCATATTTGTTTTTTTTTTTTTTTTTGCTGAGGCAATTGGGGTTAAGTGACTTGCCCAAGGTCACACAGCTGTTACGTGTCTGAGACCAGATTTGAACTCAGGTCCTCCTGACTTCAGGGCTGGTGCTCTATCCACTGCGCCACCTAGCTGCCCCCATCTTTCATATTTGGCCAAATGAATTTTTTAATGAGTTGTTTTGCTCAATGGATTTTTTTCCCATTTCACAAATTCTGTTTTTTAAGGAATTGTTTTCTTTTTCCATTTTGTCAAATCTATTTTTTTTAATTAAAGCTTTTTACTTGTATAACATATGTATGGGTAGTCCCCCAGCATTGATCTTTGCAAAGCTTTCCATTACACATTTTACCCCCAATCCCCTCCCCTCCCCCAGATGGCAGGAAGTCCACTACATGTTAATAATGTTGAAATACTTGACAAGTTGTGCAAGAAAAATCCTATCTACAAGAAAAAAAAAAAGAAAATCAGAGAAAGGAAACACAATGCAAGCAAACCTCATTAGAGAACATGAAAATGTTACGTTGTGGTCCATATTTCATATCCCTCTCGCTGGGTGTATATGGTCTTCTTCAGTGAACAATTGGAACTGGTTTGAGACAGTTCTTTGTTTCAGAGAGCCATGTCCATCAGAATTGATCATCATGTAGTATTGTTGCCGTGTATATTGATCTCCTGGTTCTGCTCGTTTCACTCAGCATCAGTTCATGCAAATCTCTCCAGGCCTCTCTGAAATTATCTTGCTGGTCGTTTGTTACAGAGCAATAATATTCCATAACATTCATATACCATAATCTATTC
The DNA here is from genome assembly GCA_023553655.1 of Myrmecobius fasciatus. Classification (NCBI taxonomy): domain Eukaryota; kingdom Metazoa; phylum Chordata; class Mammalia; order Dasyuromorphia; family Myrmecobiidae; genus Myrmecobius; species Myrmecobius fasciatus. The sequence goes on along the minus strand of JAJPUD010000637.1, from coordinate 189,469 downwards.
AGCCACTCTCCAATTGATGGGCATCTCTTCAGTTTCCAGTTTCTAGCCACTACAAAAAAGGCTGCCACAAACATTCTTGCACATGTGGGCCCCTTTCCCTCCTCTACGATCTCTTTGGGATATAGGCCCAATAGAAACACTGCTGGATCAAAGGGTATGCACAGTTTGATAACTTGTTGAGCGTAGCTCCAAATTGCTCTCCAGAATGGTTGGATCCGTTCACAGTTCCACCAACAATGTATTAGTGTCCCAATTTTCCCACATCCCCTTCAACATTCATTGTTATCTTTTCCTGTCATTTTAGCCAATCTGACAGGTGTGTAGTGGTACCTCAGAGTTGTCTTAATTTGCATTTCTCTGATCAATAGTGATTTGGAGCAACTTTTCATATGACTAGAGATGGTTTTAATTTCATCATCTGAAAATTGTCTGTTCATATCCCTTGACCACTTATCTATTGAAGGGTGGCTTGAATTCTTATATACATGAGACAATTCTCTATATATTTTAGAAATGAGGCCTTTATCAGAACCATTAAATGTAAAGATGATTTCCCAATTTGATGCTTCCCTCCTAATCTTGTCTGCATTTGTTTTATTTGTACAGAGACTTTTTAACTTAATATAGTCAAAATTATCTATCTGGTGTTCAATTAGGAGTTCCAGATCTTCTTTGGAGATAAATTTATTCCATCTCCACAGGTCTGAGAGGTAAACTATACTACGTTCCTCTAATTTGCTTACAATATCACTCTTTATATCTAGATCATGAACCCATTTAGATCTTATGTTGGTATGTGGTGTTAGGTATGGGTCAAGCCCTAATTTCTTCCACACTAGTTTCCAATTTTCCCAGCAGTTTTTGCCGAATAGTGAATACTTATCCCAAAAGCTGGGGTCTTTGGGTTTATCAAACACTAAATTGTTAAAGTTATTGCCTAGATTATCCTGATAACCTATCCTATGCCACTGATCGGCTGCTCTATTTCTTAGCCAGTACCAAATGGTTTTGATGACCGCTGCTTTATAATATAGTTTTAGATCTGGTACAGCGAGGCCACCTTCATCTGCCTTTTTTTTCATTAATCCCCTTGAAATCCTTGACCTTTTGTTCTTCCAAATGAACTTTGCTACTATTTTTTCTAGATCTGTAAAATAATTTCTTGGGAGTTTGATTGGTATGGCACTAAATAAGTAGATTAGTTTGGGTAGTATTGTCATTTTTATTATATTCGCTCTGCCTACCCCATGAGCACTTAATGTTTTTCCAATTGATTCGGTCTGATTTTATTTGTGTGGAAAGTGTTTTGTAGTTTAGTTCGTATAGTTTCTGACTTTTCCTTGTCAGATAGATTCCCAAATATTTTATCCTATCATCCGTTACTTGGAATGGAATTTCTTTTTGTATCTCTTGCTGCTGAATTTTGTTGGTAATACATAAAAATGCTAATGATTTATATGGGTTAATTTTAAATCCTGAAACTTTGCTAAAGTTGTGAATTGTTTCTAGTAGTTTTTTAGTTGAGTCTCTAGGGTTCTGTAAGTATACCATCATGTCATCTGCAAAGAGTGATAATTTGGTTTCTTCATTATCTACTCTAATTCCTTTTATCTCTTTTTCTTCTCTTATTGCTAAAGCTAACATTTCTTTTTTTCTTTTTTTTCTTTTTTTTAATTTTATTTGCATAACATATGTGTGGGTAATTCTTCAACAATAACCCTTACATAGCTTTCCGTTACAAATTTTTCCCCCAACTCCCCACCCCTCCCCTAGATGGCAGGATATCCACTACATGTTAATTATGATAAAATACTTGACAAATTGAATATATGTATACATATTTCCAAACTTGTCATTGTTGTGCAAGAAAAATCTTGTCTACACAAACGATATATCAGATAAAGGAAACACAATGTAAGCAAACATCAATCAAGGAGTATGAGAATGTTATGTTGTGGTCCACATTTCACATCCCTCTCTCTGGATGTATATGGCTTTCTTCAGTGAACTGGAGGTGATTTGAAACATTTCATTGTTGAAGAGAGCCATGTCCATCAGAATTGATTGTCATATAGTACTGTTGTTGCCGTGCATAATGATCTCCTGGTTCTGCTCATTTCACTCAGCATCAGTTCATGTAAGTCTCTCCAGGCCTCTCTGAAATCATCTTGCTGGTCATTTCTTACAGAACAATAATATTCCATAATATTCATATACCGTAATTTATTCAGCCATTCTCCAATTGATGGGCATCTTTTCAATTTCCAGTTTCTTGCCACTACAAAAAGGGCTGCCACAAACATTTTTGCACATGTGGGTCCCTTTCCCTCCTTTAAAATCTCTTTGGGATATAGGCCCAGTAGAAACACTGCTGGGTCAAAGGGTATGCACTGTTTGATAACTTTTTGAGCATAGCTCCAAATTGTTCTCCAGAATGGCTGTATCCGTTCACAGCTCCACCAACAATGCATCAGTGTCCCAGCCCTCCCACATCCCCTCCAACATTCATCATTAACTTTTCCTGTCATTTTAGCCAATCTGACAGGTGTGAAGTGGTATCTCAGGGTTGTCTTGATTTGCATTTCTCTGATCAATAGTGATTTGGAGCACCTTTTCATATGACTATAAATAGTTTTAATTTCATCCTCTGAAAATTGTCTGTTCATATCCTTTGACCATTTATTGATTGGAGAATGGCTTGAATTTTTATAAATATGAGACAATTCTCTATATATTTTAGAGATGAGACCTTTATCAGAACCCTTAAATGTAAAGATGATTTCCCAATTTATTGCTTCCCTCCTAATCTTGTCTGCATTGATTTTGTTTGTACAAAAACTTTTTAACTTAATATAGTCAAAGTTATCTATCTGGTTTTCAATTAAGAGTTCCAGTTCTTCTTTGGACATAAATTTCTTCCATCTCCATAGGTCTGAGAGGTAAACTATATTACATTCCTCTAATTTACTTATAGTATCACTCTTTATATCCAGATGATGAACCCATTTAGATCTTATCTTGGTATGTGGTGTTAGATGTGGGTCAAGCCCTAATTTCTTCCACACTAGTTTCCAGTTTTCCCAGCAGTTTTTGTCAAATAGTGAATACTTATCCCAAAAGCTGGGGTCTTTGGGTTTATCAAAAACCAAATTGCTATAGTTATTGCCTAGTTTGTCTTGTGATTCTGTCCTATTCCACTGATCGACTACTCTATTTCTTAGCCAGTACCAAATGGTTTTGATGACCGCTGCTTTATAATATACTTTTAGATCTGGTACAGCAAGTCCACCATCGTCAGCCTTTTTTTTCATTAATCCCCTTGAAATTCTTGACCTTTTGCTTTTCCAAATGAACTTTGCTACTATTTTTTCTAGATCTGTAAGATAATTTCTTGGGAGTTTGATTGGTATGGCACTAAATAAGTAAATTAGTTTGGGTAGTATTGTCATTTTTATTATATTCGCTCGTCCTACCCATGAGCATTTTAAGTTTTTCCAATTGACTAGGTCTGATTTGATTTGTGTGGAAAGTGTTTTGTAATTTAGTTCATATAGTTCCTGCCTATCCCTTGGCAGATAAATTCCCAAATATTTTATACTATCAACAGTTATTTTGAATGGGATTTCTTTTTGTATCTCTTGCTGCTGAAATTTATTGGTAATATATAAAAATGCTGATGATTTATGTGGATTTATTTTGTATCCTGCCACTTTGCTAAAATTGTGAATTGTTTCTAGTAGGTTTTTAGTTGAGTCTCTAGGGTTCTCTAAGTATACCATCATGTCATCTGCAAAGAGTGATAATTTGGTTTCTTCACTACCTACTCTGATTCCTTTTATCTCTTTTTCTTCTCTTATTGTAAAGCTAACATTTCTAATACAATATTAAATAGTAATGGTGACAGTGGGCAGCCTTGTTTCACTCCTGATCTTATTGGGAATGGTTTTAGTTTGTCTCCATTACATAGGATGCTTGCTGATGGTTTTAAATAGAT
>JAJPUD010000637.1:171911-185075 GCA_023553655.1 Myrmecobius fasciatus | reverse complement strand
TTTTCCAAATGAACTTTGCTACTATTTTTTCTAGATCTGTAAGATAATTTCTTGGGAGTTTGATTGGTATGGCACTAAATAAGTAAATTAGTTTGGGTAGTATTGTCATTTTTATTATATTCGCTCGTCCTACCCATGAGCATTTTAAGTTTTTCCAATTGACTAGGTCTGATTTGATTTGTGTGGAAAGTGTTTTGTAATTTAGTTCATATAGTTCCTGCCTATCCCTTGGCAGATAAATTCCCAAATATTTTATACTATCAACAGTTATTTTGAATGGGATTTCTTTTTGTATCTCTTGCTGCTGAAATTTATTGGTAATATATAAAAATGCTGATGATTTATGTGGATTTATTTTGTATCCTGCCACTTTGCTAAAATTGTGAATTGTTTCTAGTAGGTTTTTAGTTGAGTCTCTAGGGTTCTCTAAGTATACCATCATGTCATCTGCAAAGAGTGATAATTTGGTTTCTTCACTACCTACTCTGATTCCTTTTATCTCTTTTTCTTCTCTTATTGTAAAGCTAACATTTCTAATACAATATTAAATAGTAATGGTGACAGTGGGCAGCCTTGTTTCACTCCTGATCTTATTGGGAATGGTTTTAGTTTGTCTCCATTACATATGATGTTTGCTGATGGTTTTAAATAGATGCTACTGATCATTTTAAGGAAAAGCCCATTTATTCCTATACTCTCTAGTGTTTTTAATAGAAAGGGGTGTTGGATTTTATCAAATGCTTTTTTCTGCATCTATTGAGATAATCATATGGTTTTTGATAGTTTGGTTATTAATATAATTAATTAAATACCAAATTGGAAATTCTAAAAATAAAAGGAGAAATTAATAAAATTGAAAATAAGAAAACTATTGAATTAATAAATAAAACTAAGAGTTGGTTCTATGAAAAAAACAAAAAAATAGATAAGCCTTTAGTTAATTTGATAAGAAAAAGGAAAGAGGAAAATCAAATTGTTAGTCTCAAGAATGATGAGGGAGAATTTCCTCCAATGAAGAGGAAATTAGAGCAATAATTAGGAGTTACTTTGCCCAACTTCATGCCAGTAAGTTTGATAATCTAAATGAAATGGAGGAATATCTACAAAAATATAGGTTGCCCAGGTTAACAGAAGAGGATATAAACTATTTAAATAGCCCCATATTAGAAAAAGAAATAGAACAAGCTATTAACCAACTCCCTAAGAAAAAATCTTCTGGGCCAAATGGATTTACATGTGAATTCTACCAAACATTCAAAGAACAATTAATTCCAATAGTATACAAACTATTTGAAAAAATAGGGACAGAAGGTATACTACCAAATTCCTTCTATGAGACCAATATGGTGCTGATAGCTAAACCAGGTAGGGTGAAAACAGAGAAAGAAAACCATACAACAATTTCCCTAATGAATATTGATGCAAAAATTTTAAATAATATATTAGCAATGAGATTACAGAAAGTCGTCCCCAGAATAGTACACTATGACCAAGTAGGATTTATACCAGGGATGCAGGGCTGGTTCAATATTAGGAAAACTATCAGCATAATTAATTATATTAATAGTCAGATCTATTTTGTAAGGAGTTTTCTTCAGATGATTTCTGTGTTTCCTTTTCCAAATTCTCCTGAAATGTTCTCATTTCCTTTACCATTTTTCCTCTGACTCTCTTTTACGATCCTTTTTAAATTCTTTCAAGAGAGCCTTGTGAGATGGGAACCAACTCATATCACCCTTTGGGGCTTCATCTGGAAATGATTTGCTTTTTGTGTCCTCAGGGTTTGAGGTTTGATCCTCTCTTTCTCCATAAAACTATCTGTGGTCAAAGCTCTTTTTGCCTTTTTGCTCATTTTTAAGAAAAAGGTTGAGATTTGCTTTTAGGACAAAGGGGAAATTTTCCAAGCTTCCTGTACAGACGACAGTGGCTGTATTGAGTCATGCTGCTGACTTCTGGTGTTGTATGGGCACAGTTAAGTCCCAGGTTATTCTGGGGTTAAGAGGCTCATTATTTGCCTCTTGTATTTGTGTTGGATGTATCACAGCTAATCTGCTGATCCACCAGCTTGCAACCAGGATAGAGTAGCCAACACTGCTGTAGCATCCTCCTGGTGGATTCACCTGCTGTGAGGACCCCACACTGCCTTGAGTCTCTGTGTTGCCCCTGCACTTCTCTGCTTCCTCTACTACTTCCTGCCTCCCCCACCTGGTTGAAACAAAACTTTTCTGAATTTCTTCCAAAATATCTTCTGCTGGAAATTTGTTACATTTCAAATATTTGTGGGTTCTGTCACTCCAAAATCAGTTCAGAGGCTTGGATTGGTATTGATCTGAGTGACGTAAAGGAGAGCTCTGATAAAGACATGTCTCCTTTCTGCTATCTTGGTTCCATTCCCAAAGACTATTTTGGATATTTATAACATCATTCACAAGCCATACAAAATTATTGACTTACAAAACTCAATCAGTGGGAGGTTGTTGTAGCTAGTTTTCAGCTCATCATTGCCTGCAATTTCCTTAGCAAATGATTTCATGGTACTTATATGATTTATGGCATAGTCATTCCCACAATGTAATGTAGACTAGGGATCAATATAAACTTGCAAGAAAATCCAGTTGGGAAAGACAAATGGATAACTGGAAACTTGTATTGCCCTTTGTCAGCATTATTTTATGGCACTGTTGTAGAGTTTGGTGCTTTTTGTTGTTTTGATAGTCCTAAACTTTTTCTCACTGTGAATGTTAAAGTGAAGGGCCTTATTGAAAGGCCAAACTAAGATTAACGATTAGGATCTTATTCTTTAAAGAAATAGATGAACTGATATTGGGTACAAGTCAAGAAAGAAAGGATAATACTTCTATATGTATTTCTATGGTTGAATATTTTAAAAAGAGGCAAGATAACAACGAACTGGATAAAAGAGAATGAAAATAGGTAGGAGTACAGTTAGGAAATAAGAGAAAATTCAAATGTTCCCAAATTGCCCACTGATATAAAATGTAAAATATTTAATTCCAGTATTCTAATATATGATTGTTGATCCTAGAATACCCTGACCTCAGAAAATTTCCTCAGAAAAACCACAAAGGCCCTGGAAAGTTGCATGGTAGGTATAATCAGGCTAAAACATTTTTTTTTAAATCAAAGATGACTCGTACAATAATTGGCCTAAAATATGTATGTATTAGGAATTGGAGTTTGGTGGGAAGACAAGGTTCAATGCTATGTTGTCCTTTTTAGGTACTTATAAATAAGAAAATGAAAGAAAGCCTTCAATATGTTGAGTAGATTTTTTAAGGAAACCCTCCATTTCTAGACTCCAGCAATTTTCACTAACTATTCCCCATGCCTGGAATTCTCTCTTTCCTCATCTCCTCCTCTGGTTACCTTGGAGTTCAAATCCTAGCTTTAAAAAAATCTTGTTTTCTTTAAGAAACCTTTTTAAAAATCCCCTTTTATGGTCGTCCCTTCCCTCTATTATCACCAGTTTATCCTGTATATGTCTTGTTTGTACAATATACATTATTTTTCATGTCATCTCTCCATTAGACTTAGTTCCTTGAGAGCACGAACTGTATTTTGCCAATCTTTGTATTATCATAGTGCTTGGCACATATTAGGTGCTAAATAAATTCTTTTTGACCAACTTAGGAGGAGTAAAGGGAGAAATGGACTAAAATCTCAGAATAAGAAAACTTGAAGGGGTTATGAGCTTAAATGATGAAGTACCAATCAATACCTATTAATTAAAACATGGACCCTTTATAACATTAAAATAGTTACCAAGTAACCAAGACCTAGACTTAGCTGCCATTAGAATTAGAAATGGGAGTTGGAGCCAGAGAGGACTAAAGGGAAGGGGGAGAATAGACATAGTGGCCATGTCAGAAAGATTATTCTGATGAGTAAATATAATCTTGATATTAGAAAGTCTTTAAGAAAAATTCTGTGCAATTGGTTGAACTAGCCAACTGTAAATCAGAATTGAAGGAAGAATTCCAGTATAAAGATTTGTGAAGCACAACTTGGAACACAGCACACAAAGTGTGTTGGAGTGTGACAAACTGTGAATGAAACAAAATGTAGAATGGTATTCGAATTTAATTAATAGAATATAAACTCCTTGAGGACAAAGATTATTTCATTTTTATATTTGTATCCTGAGTATCTAGAAGAGTGACTGGTGCATAGGAATTATTTAATAATTGCTTATTGATTGACTGATGTAACCTTGTTTCCTAAACTATTAGCCTGAATGCCTAAGGCTACATATTTCCATCTTAGATTTTCTCTCATTTACAGAGTCTTTAAATATCAGTCTCATTTTTAGCCCACAGCTCTTTTCTCACACAAAATATAAAAATATCTATTAGTTTAAATATTGTCAAAATGCAAAACACTAGTTTTGACTTTTTCTCATCCTGTCTTTCAAATCATGTAGGCGGAAAATAAAATGACTGAATAATCTGGCAATCATTAATAATGCTTCATGGGCTCTGCATGAGCATTCTTTTTTTTTAAATTTTATTTTATTTGTATAACATATGTGTGGGTAATTCCTCAACATTAACCCTTACAAAGCTTTCTGTAACAAATTTTCCCCCCAACTCCCCACCCCTCCCCTAGATGGCAGGATATCCACTACATGATAATTATGTTAAAATACTTGACAAATCGAATATATGAATACATATTTCCAAACTTATCATTGTTGTGCAAGAAAAATCTTATCTATACAAAAGACATGTCAGATAAAGGAAACACAATGTAAGCAAACATCAATCAAGAGTATGAGAATGTTATGTTGTGGTCCACATTTCATATCCCTCTCTCTGGGTGTATATGGCTTTCTTCAGTGAACAATTGTAACTAGTTTGAGACATTTCATTGTTGCAGAGAGCCACATCCTTCAGAATTGATCATCATATAGTATTGTTGCCATGTATAATGATCTCCTGGTTCTGCTCGTTTCACTCAGCATCAGTTCATGTAAGTCTCTCCAGGCCTCTCTGAAATCGTCCTGCTGGTCATTTCTTACAGAACAATAATATTCCATAGTATTCATATACCATAATTTATTCAGCCATTCTCCAATTGAAGGGCATCTATTCAGTTTCCAGTTTCTAGCCACTACAAAAAGGGCCGCCACAAACATTCTTGAACATGTGGGGCCCTTTCCTTCCTTTATGACCTCTTTGGGATACAAGCCCAACAGAAATGCTGCTGGGTCAAAGGGTTGCATGAGCATTCTTAATAGATGTTACTAGATGATAATGACAATATTCATTCTAAGCCTAACCAAAGCACCACCAAATGGCAGAGTTTTAGTTAATAATTTACAGTTCTTAGGATTAAAAAAGAATTCCCTTTTAATTCATGTCTTTTAATTGGAAGGAAGCAGGATGTGATAGAATTAGTTCTGTTCAGAAACATTTAATGATTTAAAGAACAGATATAATTTAATAGGCAATCTCATCCGAAACAATGAATTCTTTCCCAGAACAAAGGTTTGCTCAAATAGCACTTTACTATTATTTGGCTATTTAATGGTTGTGTATATAGGCTCTACCTAAAGAAAACAAGGACATTATTTATTGCACTGGAATGTATATCTCTTGATGGATTTTAACATACTGAATTAGACATTCTCGCACAGTGGAATCCACATGATCACAAAGTAATAGATCAGGAGGCCAAAAACTTGATAGGACCAGCCAGTGATATAATAGAATATAGAAATGATAAGCACATTGATTATTGCACTTGGAAGACCAGAACTCACAATGTGTGTCATGTAATGACAAATCCAAATAAATAAACGTAAAGTTCAGTAATTGCCAGTAACTGGACAACATCATAAAAACAGCCTGGAAATCTGCATGATGGACTTCTATATACACATGAGGCCTCCTGGATATTGACAGCATGGTATGATGGAAAGGGGACATTGGAATCGATGGTTTAGGTTTTAGCTCTGATACTTATTAAGTGTGTGATTTTGGAGAAGGCATTTAATTTTGGGGGCCTCAGTTTCCATATATGTAAAATGCAGGAATTAAATGAGATGAACTCTGAATTTCTTTCCTGCTCTAAATCCAATAATAATGTGATTTTTTTTTAAATCAAGAAATTTGGACTTAAATGGCTCCAATAATTAATAATTGTGTGATTCTGAACAATTTGCTTTTCCTTTCTGACCTTTATTTTTCTCATTTGGATGATAATAATTGTAGTGATTACCTCATGAGGTTGTTGAGAGAGTGGTGCTTTGTAAACTATAAAGAAATATGAACCTTTATTACATTCACATCTATTATCTGTTATCTGTTAACACCAGAGTTGTTGTATTACTTCCCCAATTTTGTAAAGAATTTTTAATGGTACCCTAATACATATCTAGTCTTATTTAATTTTGAAACCAAAGAAGAATAAAATAAATGGAGTGACTTTTCTTTGAATAATTTTCTTAATTTACATATATATATATATATATATATATATATATGTAAAACCACCCCCAATACATAATTACACATATATTTACCTCTTTGGTACTAAAAAACATTTCTTTCTCTTATGGTAAGAGAAATACAAATGTAAAATAAGACCAGTTGCATTCAGTTTTGAGACTTGATGGCTCAGATAATTATGCAGAACTAATTAATTCAAAATCTGTTTATCAACAGTAGTCTGTAGCTACAGCATTTTCTCCCAGAGGCATTAACAAAGGCTTATCACCTGCTTCCTTGTTGCAGTTTGTCTCAAAGGCAAATCAATACGCAGAATATAAAAAATGCTATTCCCAGAACTAACACTTTCAACAACTTACAAGAACTTTTAGTATCTGATACCAATTAGTTATCCCAGCTTAAATTAAAACAGTTTTATTTAGCAATGAAATATGTCAAAATACTAAGGGTTTTTGAGACACAATAAAGTTTTTTTTTTTCCCAAAGAAAATCTTTTAGTATTAGTTTATATCAGTATATATACATACACACACACACACACATTTAATTGCAGGCTTTTTTCAAGATGAAAAAAATGGTACCATATGGTAGTCAGTAAGGGGAAATAGAAGAAAGTCATTATATACTAAATAAAATATACATATGTTGTAAATTATCTACCTATTTATATTGCTGTCCATACATAAATGTTGTTGTTCAATCATGTCCAATTCTTCATTATCCCATTTAGGGTCTTCTTGGCAAAGATCATGGAGTAGTTTGCTATTTCCTTTTCGAATTTATTTTACAGATGAGGAAATTGAGGCAAACAAGGTTAAATGACTTGTCTAGGGACAACTAATAAGTGTCTGGGATAAGATTGGAACACATGAAGAAAATTGTGAAAAACACATTATTTCTTCAGTGGGAAAAAAAATCCCTCCATTGATGATTGTAACTTATCTATAAACAGGATCATGAAGGAAAAGGATTGCTGGAACTGTAGTCAAGGAACCTTAATTCAAATCTCAATCCTGTACCTTACTATTTCTTGACCTTGTAAAAGTCACTTTAAATCTTTGGGTCTCAGTTCATTCAAATGTGAACATGATTTCTAAAATCCCTTCTAGCTCTCATTAGATAATTTCACAAATTCCCACAGTCATTTTTCTAGAGACAGATAGCAAAGCTAGTCCATTAAGAATAAATTAATAAGCATTTATCAGATATTTTCTATGTACCAGGCACTTTGCTAAACTCTCAGGATATAATGATAAAAGGGAAACAGTACTTGCCTTGGCAAGTTTACAATTTATTGAGGGTATGTATGCATATGTATGTGTATATATATATATATATATATATATGTGTGTGTGTGTGTGTGTGTGTGTAGCTGTTCTAGACAGAATGAACACAGTGTAGTTTTGGGAGAGAATGTACTAACATTTTAGAAGATAAAGAAATGCTTCATGTAGATGATGGCACTTAAGCTGATTATGAAAAGAAACTAGGGATTTTAGGAGTAAGGAAGGAGTACTTTTGAGATTTGGGAGACTACTAACATAAAGGCACAAAGATATGAAAATTATTGTTCATGGTGAACAATGAATTGGTCAGTGTGGCTGGATTGCTCTGTGTTTGGAGGGCAGTATTGCGTAAGAAGAATAGGAGAATAGAAAGAGAAGATATTATAAAAGGATTTATGTACCAAATTTACGGGTTTCTATTTAATTCTAGAAGCAGTGTAGTTGATAGAAACCTGACCCCAAAGCTAGGGGTTTAGGATTTCCACAGATACCACTTGGATAAATTGTTTAATCTCTCATGCTCTATGCAAGAAAGTACTGACTGTCTTTCATGGACTGAATTGAAGAAATCCAGGAGTTCCCCAGTACTAGTAAAATTACACATATAGTACCTATTCTGGAAAGTAATAGGGAGCAAAGGGACTTGTGGCATGATCAAATTTATGCTTTAGGGGAATCATTTTAGTGACTGATGATTTGGAGTGTAGAGAGGTTTAATATAAGGAGACCAAATCCGAGGTTAATAGAATAGATCAGGCAAGAGGTAATGAGGTCCTCAACTAAGGGTTCATACTAGGTTGGTGTGAACAGAGGGAGGGAACATATGTGACAGATGTTGTAGAGATAGAAATAGCAAGATATGGAAAATGTATATGGGAGGTGAGGAGAGTTTGGAGATGAAGTGGATACTGAAATTGTGAGCCTGGGTAACTGGAAGGATAATGATCTCCTTGACAATAATTAGGTGCCCTTATTGCTAATGAGCTCTCCAAGTGAAAGAGTATAGAGAGAAAAGAGAAGAGGAGCCAGGACAAAAACTTAGGGTTCACCTACAGTTAATGGGCATGACATCAGTAAAGAAGCCTGAGATGTAGCTAGACAGGTAGAAACAGAATCAAGAGAGAGTAATGTCATGATAACTCAGGAAAGAATGTTCTGTAGGAGAAGATAATTACTGCCAAGAGATCAAGAAGAAGGATTGAGAATAGACCAATACATTTTCTTGCAATTATGAAATCATTGGTCACCTTGGACAGAATTTTTAATTGATTGAAGAGGTCAGAAGTCAAATTTCAAGGGATAAAAAAAATAAGAGAGGATCTGGAAGCACCAACTAGACATGACCCTTTCAAGGTGTTTTGTTGAGAAATGCAAGAGATGCATGGATTGATATTTGGTAGGGGTAGTTGGTTCAAGTAAGGGCTTTTTAAAGATGAGAAAAATCAGGAGAAAGTGTGGAAGGAATCAGTAGATAGGGAAAAAAAGAAAGATGAGGGAGAGAATGAGTAGGAGAGTAGAGGCAGTCTGCTCAAGAGAATAGAACCAAAGGCACAGGTATAGGAGATGGCCCTGGTGAAGAGAAGTTGTTAGAATTAGAAATTATTAGAATAAAGAAGAAAATGTGGGGGGATGATGTTAATGGGTTTCAAGGTAAGGAGGAGGCATTGTTAGATGAGGAGGAAGGGAGAAGTAGAATTTGATGAATGCAGTGTTTATCTGCATCACAACCAATCCAGTTTGTTTAAGAAACAAAAACCTTTGGGTTTGTTAAACATTTTCTCCATTACTTTCTTAATTCTAGACTATCAACCCCCCGCCCCAATAACTCAAATAATGATTTGTAGTGTTAGTTGTAAATGCTTTCACTGAAAATTTAATTGATTCTCCAGAGCCCATTTGAGTTGGCTCCAGCACACTCCTAGAATGTTACTTTTCTCTTCCTCTGCCTCTGACTGCCTCTGCTGTCTATCTGTCTGTCTGTCTCTCCCTCAATGAAGTATGAGATGAGGATTTCAGGTAAGAATATGTGTGGGAAACTTGTAGAGAAAGGAAGGCTTTAGAATGATCTTTATGGAGAATGGCATAGAGATACAGTTATGAAGGAACAAAAGACTACAGTCAGGGCTAAGTTGAGATTAGATAAAAAATTTGTAGTAAACCCAGCACAGTTGGGTGACTTTCTCCTGCTCCAGTCAGTACCAGTAAAGTAGCGAGGAGGCAGATGGTGGAAGACTGGGTTTTGGCAAGGTATGAGCATTATAGGTCAAGGTAGCAAAGAATTTGATTTTCCATGATAGTGTAGAATGCAACTGTTTCACTAAGGGATTGAGAATGGGAAGGTAGGAGGGCATAGCAAAGCCAGAATACATGTGATAGCTTGGCAAAATATGGAGGAGTGGAAACATTGTAAGGTCATTGTGAGAATGAGGAATAGCTTTGGGAGAAACCAGGCATGAGGAGAAATAGAATTCTAGTCTGTTGTAAAAAGTTAAATGAATCTGAGAGTTCTTGATCATGGAAGTGGGAGGTGATAGTAAGATCAGTTTTATGATCCTCCCTCTGTGTAGTTGAGTAGACTGAGGAAGATGGAGATCAAATTATTTGAAGGCACATCATTATGTATGTTGAAGTTCCTTAGTATGAGGACAGAAGCTGGGGTGAGAAGGGAGACTGAGATAAGCATTGAACTTACTGAGAAAGGAAGGAAGTTGGTAGATTATGACTATCCAGGAGAGAACCTGCTGAGTGATGACAGTGGGGGAAATATCAGGAAGTGATGGGAAACATGGAATATTCCAACTGTATCTCTGAGACTCATTGGAGAAGGTACAACCATTGTGGACAAGGAAGAACTGGGGTATGACCTTATTCAGTAGGATCCAGGTCTCAGTAAGATTCAGAAGACAGAAAATAATGAGAGGAAGAGGTTTAAAATGAAATGTAGTTTGTTAATTATCGAGGGGAAGTTCAAGGGAGCACAATTGAAAGCAACAAGCAGATATGGAGTAGGACAAATGGGGTGGAAAGGGTTGGAGTGAATAGGAAAGTAGGCAACAGGGATTAGAGAAGTGGATTTGATATTCATTCTTACAATTTGGCAGATGGGAAGAGTAAATGAAGATGGGAGTTTTCTAACCATGGATTGGGAATAAGGCCTAAAATGAAATATATTCCACATGTGCAAAAATGTTTGTGGCAGCCCTTTTTGTAGTGGCAAGAAACTGGAAACTGAATGGATGCCCATCATTTGGAGAATGGCTGAACAAATTATGGTATATGAATGTCATGGAATATTATTGTTCTGTAAGAAATGACCAGCAGGATGATTTCAGAGAGGCCTGGAGAGACTTGCATGAACTGATGCTGAGTGAAATGAACAGAATCAGGAGATCACTGAATACGGCAACAACAAGATTATACGATGGTCAATTCTGATGGATGTGGCTCTCTTCAACAATAAGATGATTGAGGCCAGTTCCAATGACCTTATGATGATGAGAGCCATCTACACTCAGAGAGAAGTTTGTGGGAACTGAGTGTGGGCCACAATATAGCATTTTCACTCCTTTTGTTGTTTGTTTGAATTTTCTTTCTCCTTTTTTCCTTTTTTGATATGATTTTTCTTGTGCAGCATGATAATTGTTTAAATATGTATACTTATGTTGGATTTACATTTTTTTTTACAATGTTTTAAAAAATAAAATGCAATGTAGTTTAATTATAGAGGGGAAGTTCAAGGGGGTACAATTGAAAGCAACAAGCAGAAGGTGGGAGCTTTCTAACCATGGGTTGGGAATAAGTCAGAATATCAATAGATGGAAGGAGTCTTACTAAGAAAGGCAGGTGAGAACAATGTTCTCCTTCAGTCTGTTGTTAGATTTGAACTTAAATCTTTTTTAACTTGGTAAGAGCTACCAGAGATTGTTCCCAGTGATACCTCTGTGACATCAATAAGTACTTCAGTGGGGACTGGTTGATATGTGTCAGGCACTTTAAAAAATATTGTCTCATTTGTTCTTACAGTGATTCTACTTTATGATTGAAGAAACAGAGGTTAAGTAACTTATCCATGATCACACTGCTGAGAAGTGCCTGAGGTCACATTTGAAATCCAGGCCCAGTGCTCTAACCACTTCACCAGTAGTATACTATATAATAGACATATCAAAATTTTTATTTTCTGTCATTAATGAAAAATGGTATTAAAAGGTTATTTATTCATTATATCTGTATTATGATTTATTTTCTGATTGATTAGATCTTATATACTTTATCAATGCTTCTTTCAATACCTTCACTTCAAACAATTAGCCTTTTAAGTTACAAACCACTCCTTCTATTATCCAAGAATAATTATCCACCTTTTTTTTTCATTCAGTTTTACCCAATAGACATTTACAAAGTGCCTACTATATGCAAGATAATCAGCTAGATATTGGATGAGAAGATGAAACAATGATATAGTCTTCTGGGGTTTATAATCTCTCTCTTTCTTCTCTTTCTCTCCCTTTCTTTTTTTCTCCCCTTTCTTTTTTTTTCCTCCTTCCTCCTTTCTTTACTCCCTCCCTCTCTTACTTTCTCCTTTTTTCTCCCCCTTTTCCCCTTTCCCTTCCTTCCCTTTCCTTTTTTTCTTCCTTCTCCCTCCCTCCCCCATTTTACATGTGTGTGTGTGTGTGTGTGTGTGTGTGTGTGTGTCCCTTGGAGACATTATAGATAGATTGATTAATTGATAGATATAGCTTAGAAAAAGGGCTTTAGGCTTTCTAGTTTAGAAAGTTTTTTTCCTCTTTTATTTTCTTTTTTAAAAATGAGATCTTTTAGAAATGGGAAAAAGTATTTTTAGTAACCCAAATGAAAATTAGTGCATATGTTCTTTGACTTGAAATGAATAATTAAAAAAAAGAAAAACACATTTAATGGTTTTCAGTGTTTTAATGGCTAAATGGATTCTGGAGCAGAATAGGACCATTATCATGAATGCCCTTGCTTTAAGTACACAGATTTAAAGTTATAAACTTTATAACAGAATTAACAGAAAGATTTTTTCCAGAGATAAAAGAAAAAATTTTTAAAAAGAGGCATAATGAAGTGTTTGATTTTTGCTCATGATATATAATATTTAGGTAACAATACCATCATACTGCCAATCACTCCTCTCCCCCTCCCCCCTCTTCCCCCTTTCTTAGTTCATCCTGCATACCCTAGCTCTATAGAGGTCCCAGGATTATAGATTCATAGATCTAGAACTGGAAGGGACTTCAGAAGCATTTAGTTCAAACTCCTACCTTCATTTACAGGTGAGGAAACTGGGACTGAGGGAGGTTAAGGGTCATATAAGCAGGTTTTGTACTTGTCATCACATTCTAGAATTTACACTCTATCTTCCTTATCTTTCTTCCTCTAGAGAT
>JAJPUD010000637.1:132067-171901 GCA_023553655.1 Myrmecobius fasciatus | reverse complement strand
TTCATTTATTTTGCTACAACTATATCACAAAAATGACTTTTCCTGTTAACACAAAAATTTCTTTAGGCACTAATACATTTTTTTTGTTTAACAATTTTGGATATTTTTTTAAATTGGGGAGTAAAGGCGAGAAAAACAATAAATATTTATTAAGTACCTACTATGTGTCAGCCTCAGTACTAAGTACCTTGTGAGTATTACCTCATTTAATTTACAGCCTTGTTAAGTAGGGGATATTATTTTCTATACTTTATAGTAGAGGAAGATGAAGCTAACAGAGATTAATTAATTTGTCCTGGATTAGACAGCTAGGAAGTATCTGAGGTCAGATCTGTATTCAAGTCTTCCTGACTCTAGGTCCAGCATTCCATCTACTAAGCTATCCATCTAGGCAACATATTTAGCTATTATCTTAAAAAAGAATATAAACCTAATTTTATTTTTGGGAGATGATTCAATGTTAATATTGTGGATAACAATTTTTGTACTTTTGGAATGTCCTGAAGTCTTCTGGAGAAGGTGAGAAAATTTGTTTTTCTCTACAGTAAACATAGCAGCTAAGTGGTACAGTAGATAGAGCATCTGTACCTGGAGTCATAAAGACCTGAATTCAAGTCTGGCCTCAGACACTAGCTGTGTGAACTTAGACAAGTCACTTAGCTCTGTATGCTTCACTTTCTTCATTTGTAAAATGATTTGGTGAAGGAAATGACAAACCACTTCAATATTTCTTCCAGGAAAACCCTCTTGGGATCTTTGCTATTTTCTTCTTTGAAGTGATTTGTCCAGGGTCACACAGCTAGTAAGTGTCTGAGGCCACATTTAAATTCACAAAGATGAGTATTCCTACCTCCAGGCCTAGTGCCACACAGCTGTTCCCATCTACAGTTAATTCTATGGAGTTCATATTCTTACAAATCATCTTGCCAAATATGCTAGTTCTGTGTAAAACTGGTGAAGATTATTTTCATTCTTGTTTCCCCCTCCCCACCAAAAACCAGCCCTTAAACAATTATCTGATATTAGTCATTTAAACTTAAAGAGAATTACAGTCAATATCTTCTCTTTTCCAAGCGTTATCTGTATTCTGGCCTCCATTCTCATGGAATCTCTTAGGAACATTTCAGACTAAGGCCAGCAGGTGGGGGTGGTGCCTTCCCAGTGCCTCTTCAGGAGTTTTTTAGCATGACCTGAACTAGACCAGGTTTTCCTATAGAAAAATACAGATCAATAGCAACTATTTTAACCTGTGAAAATTCAGGCTATTTTAAGTTATTTGGGCATGATTACCCTAAAAGTTTTTGAGAAGCATCTTGCAGTGTTAACTAGTGGGGGTTGGGGATGGGGATGGGAGTATAGTCAGAAGACTTAGTGTTAACAATTTTTAGTTTCTAGGTTAATGGTGAAAAACTCCCAAATTCCTTTATATGATCATAATCTTTTATTATTCATCTTTCTATAACTTTTCACTATAACTTCCTTTTTGCTATAACTTCCTCCCTCATTTTTTTTTTTGCACTTCACAATCCCTCCACTAACTAAATTTTCTTCTTTTTCCAGTCTTGACCCCTTTTTGAACTAGTTCAACTTTCTATGATTCATCACATTTAAATCCCTTTATCCCATATTCACTTGGATCATTCCCACTATCTTCCACTTTTGCTCCTATTTATCTAATACTGAAGAGAGTTGGAAAAAGTCATGAAACTAATCTTGGATACACTATGTGCTTATGTTATATAATTTCAACTGGGCCATGACTGCAATAATACAATCCTTTCACACTTCTTTAATCAATTCACTCTCTAATTAAACTTTTCAACCCTTCTTGACCCTCCTCCCATAAACTCCCATCTTCCCACTTTCTTGGCTAAGGATCTTACCATACACTTCACTTAAAAAAAATTGAATCCATTCACCAAGATCTCCTTCTTCCTCCCTCCCTTCCTCCCCCCCCCCATCTAATATCATTCAAATGACTTCTCCTACTATCTCCTTCATCCCTGTCTCATATTAAGAGTTGGCCCTTCTAGGCAAATCTTTCTACATCCTCAAAGTGATCCCATCCAATTCATCTTCTCTAGAAGATTATCACTCATATTATCTGTACCCTCTAAACCTCAATGTCTAACTACTAACTTCTGCCTTACCTTCTAAAAAATAGCCCATATTTCCTCTATCCTTAAAAAATATCCTTCCTTGATCTTAACATCCCTGTTAGGTATCTCCTTTATTTCTCCTTCCTTTCTTGGCTAGGCTCCCTGAAAATACTGCATACCCTCATTGCTTCTCTTCTCTCAATTCGAAACTTCTGAAATCAGACTTCTGCACTTGTCATTCCATTGAAATTGCTCTGTCCAAAGTCATCAAGGAAATATTAATTGCCAAATCTAATGGCTTCTTAGTCCTCATCCTTCTATAGTCTTTGATACTGTTAATCACCTTTTTCTTCTGAATACTTTCACCTCTTTTGGATTTTCATTGCATTGTTTGACTATTCTTTCTCACACTTCTTTGCTTGATTTTCATTGATGTCATGCCCAGTAACCATTGTGCCCCAAGTATCTGTCCTTAATATTCTTCTTCTTTTATGCTGTCTCTTTTGCTTTGGTTGGGATATCTTATAGATATTTCTAACTCAGCATATTCAAAACAGAACACATGATTTTCCTCCTTCAAATTTCCCCTCTTCCAAACTGCTCTATTATTATCAAACCAACATCTTCCCAGTCATTTAGTCTCACAAATTTAGGCCATTTTGAACTCCTCTCTAAAATTTACTCTGCGTATCCAGTCTGCTTCCAAGTCTTGTCATTTCTACTGTCACAATATCTTTTTTGTACATATTCTCTTCCTTATATATACTCATTTGGAGTCTTGGCACTAAGTCTCAGCTCTTCACAGTTGGGCTACTGGAGATAGTCTTCTCATTGTTCTTTTGTTTTCCCAATCCAATCCGTCTTCTGCTCAGTATTCCAGAATAATTTCCCCAAAGTACAGGTCTAATTATGTCTTTCTCCTCCTTCCCTATTCAATAAACTCCAATGACTCCTTACTCCAGGAGCAAAATATAAAATATAGAATGCTCTGTTTGGTATTCATAGCTTATCATAGCCTTCCTACCTTTGGCCTTTTTGTACTTTATTCATCTCCTTGCATTCTAGAATCCATCTACACTACCCTCTCTGCTCTTCCTCAAACAGAATATTCTGTCTCCTGACTCCAGGTCTTTGCTCTTTATTTACCTCTGCTGCTTGGTTTTCCAGGCTTTCTTTGCTACTCAGTTCAAATCCCACCTCTTTCAGGAGGACCTTGCTGTTCCCTCCTACTGCCATTGTCTAGATCCTTCCTTCTGAGGTGACTTCTCATTGATATTGTGTGTATCTTGCACACATTGCATGTGGTTTTCCCAGAGAGAATGTGAATTCTTTGAAGGCAGATAGTAGCAACAGCTAGAATTTACCTAGTGCTTTGAGATTTTCTTTCTTTCTTTCTTTTTAAAATAATAATAGCCTTTTATTTTTCTAAATATATGCAAAAATGGCTTTCAACATTCATCTTTGCAAAATCTTGTGTTCCAAAGTTTTCTCTCTCCTTCCTCCCCTAGACAGCAAGTGATTCAATATAGGTTAAATGTGTGCAATTCTTCTAAACATATTTCCACATTTATCTTGCTGCACAAGAAAAATCAGATCAAAAAGGAAAAAAATGAGAAAGAAAAATAAACAAGCATTGCTTTGAAGTTTTCAAGATGCTTAACAAATATCTCATTTTATCTTTTTAACCACCTTAGGAGATAAGTGCCCCATTTTATAAACTCATCTTTCCTTTTTTCCTTTTTCTTCTTCCTTTCCCCTCCTTCTTTCCTTTCCTCCTTTTCCTCTCTCTTCTTTTTCTTCATCCTCTTCCTTATACTTTCTCTGACTTTGAGTATAAGGATGCATTTCATTACGAACTCTAGGCAAGCTAGATATTCTGAAGATACATTATAATTATAGAATCCATGAATGATATAGGTGATAAGTTTTACTTAGAGAGCATAAGTTTTATATCCTCTTGTTTTATAATTATATCTTCTTGTGTTTAATCATAATTTTATATCAATGTATGTGAGTTTAATATTGCTTTTCTATTAGTTTAGCTATGTGCTAATAATTTTTTTTGCAAAGAATTATTTTCAAATCAGTTAGGAAAATATGTTTAACAATAACAAACATTGCTACTATGTGGACACTGGAGTACTTTCGCTCTATCTTCTCTAGTGTCCTTTCTCAGTCTTAAGCCCATATATGTAAAGACTAGATTCAATCCTGGGGGAGGTTGGTACTTAAAAGACAAAGGTCATGTTTTTTCTTGAATTTTGGCTTTTTATGTATCTATCTCTATGTATAGATATGTAAATCATTTCTGAGGGAAATGATTTAAATCTTATTTTGGAGTCATGTCTGGAGTCTCCATAAAGAGGAAGACAATGTAAAAGTACTCATTGTGCAAGATAAGTCAGGCATAATTTATAATTATTTCCTCTATCTACCAAAAATATGCTAACCACAAAAGATAAGAACATATTGATAGGAAACTTAAGCAAGAAACAGTAACTGAAAACTATAATTGTAGTTTCCAGATAGGTTGGGACTGAAACATCAGGATATGTGGCATTTTGTGGGACAGTTTTATTGGCATTTCACCTTTGACTTGATTCTACACTATTCTACACTATTTAATTTAATGGTTATGTCTCCTGTCAAAACTTATCTGAGAGTAGGCTCAACTTTCTGTTGGTGGCCATCTTTTGTGATGTAGAAATTCATACTGCTGGTCAGCTTTGATTGAGGAACTCTGGTCTTTTGAAGTCACAAGATTGTCTTCAAGGGTGAGCATGTCCATCTTGGGATTTATGCTCAGAGAAGAAACACAATACAGAAAAGCCAGCAAGAGACCCAGCTCACCTACACAAGTCCCATTTTGGTTGCCAATCAGTGCTACTGGGGTAAGGGTGTGGTTAAACTGACCCTCATCCCCCTCCTTAGGGAAGGCCAGGGAGGGAGAGATTCCTGCTATACTTCCAGAAACACATAGGAAGGGTGAGTCAGGAGGTGTTTTTCCTTATCAAATGTCTCTTAGCACTCTGGGGAGTAGGGATGGTGAGGAGGGAGGGGTGAAGAGAACTGATGGGATGCAGAGTTTGCATCATCATATCAAAATGCTGAATCTTTTCTGTGTTGAGACACGTTTCCCAGAAAGTGACTTCTTTGGAAGATCATCATTCTATTGAGTGTGCTCTAGTCAAGGCAGAGCAGGGCAGCCTGGTGTTAAGCTACACATACATTAATATATATAGCAAATATATGTATACATTTATTATGTGTTTTATAAATATAATATAGATTTACTATATATGATAATATATACTATCGATGTAACTAAAATATTATATTTATGTATACATAATACATATGTGTTATAATGTATATTATATACACATATACTACATACAGTATATACTGTGGCTCTCCATACATATGTATATGTTATATGTATAATAAATCCAGGAACACTTTGTTTCTTTTAAAAATTGGTCAAGTACATTCTGTTTTTATTGGTAGGTACATAATTAATATTCAGTATTTCTAGATGATTGGATATTAAATTGTGATTAGTATTGTTAAAGACTAATTTGGAAATAACCAAGGAATAGTACGGATAGTGTGATCATAGGCAGCTAATTGACACAGTGGATTGTGAGCTGGGCTTAGAGTCTCTGAAGTCAGCAAGACCTAAATTCAAATCAAGTCACTTCCTAACTATGTGACTGGGCAAGTCATTTAAACTCTGCCTCAGTTTTCTTAAGTATAAAATGAGGATAATAATAGCACCTACCTTGTAGGGATTTGTAAGGCTCAAATGAGATATTTGCAGCACAATGTCTGGCACACAGTAGATGCTGTGAATGAATAGCTACTTAGCTTTCACTTGGTTCTCCATTTGAATCTTTGTTCTTTACTTGGTAAATATTATAGAAAGGAGATAATCACTATGCAAACAGTTCATTCTTAAGGACTATGCCCTTATCAGTAGCAATTCTGAACAACAAAAAGACATCAAGTTAATGTCTACATATTGGAATTCAGGGAATGTAAGATAAATGAGGAAAAAATTTGAAGTGTTTCAAATATTTAGTTCAACTTTTCCAAGTTTAAAGTGATTGTAGAATTGATGACCCTTCTCCTCCAGTCTTTTGAATAAGGGGAATTCAGAGATTATTTTATCCCCAGATGTAAGCATTAATCAATTTGCCTCTATACTTAAACTGCATTTAAATGGAATATTTTTCAATTTTGTTCTTCAGGGAAGACATATTATATTCTTCTCAGTTGTAGATGTTACTTTTACTTGTTTATTTTTGGAGAAAAAATATCCAATCTCATTTGAGAGATGTCATCACTAATTAGATCTTAAACTGGAGATGAGCATATTCTTGAAGAGAAAAGCACTAATCTTTCCCATTTTCCTTCCAGAACACTGTTAGAATCAATGCTTCTTGTCCTCTAGTCACCATATCCCTCTAACTCCTCATATCCCAAGACAATCCTATTATATTCTTAGTTCTTTAAAAAGATTGATCTTAAGCTTTTATTGTCTGAATTTTGGTTGCTCAGGAGTGTTTGTTTCATTTGAAATGTTGTTGCTATGGAATTACCTGCCCCCTGTAACATGGTTTCACCCAAAGCCACATTTTTCTTGAAATGCTCATGATTTCTGATGTTGTTTCTCAGAAATCAATATATAAAATGGCTATTGCCATTGTAGAAATTTATGTAACTTTTTCAAATGTATTAAATAGAATGCTCAAAAATTATGGGAAAATTAAATACTAAATATATATGTCTTAGAATATTCTTTCTTAAAATTGTAGTAATTATCTGAATGAAGTCATAATAATTATTTTCACAAGCAAACATATTTAAAAATTTTTAGAGTAACCTTAAGTCAGTTATATATAGGATTTTAACATATAAAATGATAAAACTAATATGGTAATGCCACTTACCCAGAACATACTATTTATTTGTCTTACTAAAAGCATAATAATTTATTATCAAAATGTAAAAATATAAAAAAACCCACAGAAAACCTGTGTCCAAGCCTTACAACATACCTATATTTTCTACCTAAGGTCCAAATTCTGCACCAAATTCTACATAATTATGGCACTATGAAGAGAATGATGAAAAAAATCATGGCAAAATATTGTGCAGCTTTTTCTTCCCCCAAAATAAATGGGTGTGGCACTAAGCAGTTAAAGGAAGGGTTAAACTATCACTTCTCCCTGATTTATTTCATATCACTTGTATAAGATTGCTAAATGTCAAAAAGTGTTTATTTTTTTTTTTTTTTGCTAACAGTATTAAAACTGAACATACTGTGAGACATAAGGTAGCAGGTGTCTTGGCTCTAAACTATCAAGTCTGTGGGCATTCTGTTATAACAGGTGCTCCAAAAAATTTGAACAGATTTTAACAAGAGCTGTATGGGCTTTTTAATTAGCCTGGTTATTCAGCATGTGTAAAAAGCTTTAGGTATGTGCTTAAAACATCCTAGGGTCTAACAAACAAATGCTTCCCATAGTCCCCCTTTTTCTGGTTTCTAAATGAAAGCTTCTTGCTTTCTGCTATCACATTCGACATTCGTGTTCCCCTTTATTTCAGAGTCTCCCAGCTGAAGTAGAATTATGACAAAGAATTCTAAGCATGAGACTTGTAAACTAAGATCTAGCATTCTGTTCTCTTAAGTATGCTGGGATACTTGAAATTATAGCGATACTTCATCTATATAGATACATTTAAACATCTCTATATCTTATAACACAAGTTCATATACCACAAAAATCTCAGAGTTGGAAAGGATCTAAAGGCCAATTTAGCCTATATCTGAATAACAATCTTTTCCATAATATGCCTAACAATAGAGTGGAAGGCCTCCAGGGAGGGGAGATCCACTACCACCAAAGGTAGTCCATTCCACTTTGAGATTGCTTTAATTTTTGGAAACTTTTTCTTTTCATCAAGCTTAAATATGCCTCTGTATTCTCCACATGGTATTCCTGTTTCTGTTTCTCAGGATCAAGAGGAATGATCTAATCCCTTTGTCATACCTTCAGGTATTAAAAGACAGCCATCATCTTAAGCTTTTTCTTCTCCTGGCAAGACATTTTCAGTTCCTTCAAGGATTCTATTTTTCCTCCTTAGGAGACTCTCTAGGTTATTCATATCCTAACAAAATATAATATTCCATTTGTGGTCTTATTAGGACAGAGTCCATTGAGACTACTACTACCTTCATAGTGCACAATGTGTCTTTATGCTATCTATGCCTCCTAACCAATTATAAGAGAACATTAGTTTTTTCCCCCATATATTTTATCACATTATTATCTTAAATTGAAGTTGTAGTTAAGCAATATTCCCATATTTTTTCATTTTAGCCAAAGTGCCCTTCAATGAATTTTTCATTGAGTATTTGTTGAGTACCTACTGTGTACAAGGAACTATGCACAATGAGAAAAATTGAAGCTTAGGAAAATTGGGGGAGGAAGGAAAAAAAAAAACCTGAAAGATACTATTCTACCGAGGAGAAAGAACATATAAAATGCATATGTATAAATATAGATAGATAAATAATATAGACAAAGCAGATATAAAATAATTTGAGAAGTTGACAGAGTATTAGTAATTTAGTGGTTCAATAAAGTCATCCTATAGGAGGTGTCAAAAGAATGTGTCTTTGAATAGATCTAAGGATTTTAAGAGAAAGACTAGAGAAGGGAGAGAATTCCAAGCATGTAGAACAGCAATCTTGGAGATGGCAGCTGGAAAGTCAGGTTCAGTGAACAGAAAGTAGGTTAGCCTGGAGAGAACATAATACATAAGAGGAAAAAAAAATAAAATCAGTTTGGGGAGAAATGATTGGATCAGATTATAAAGAGCGTTATTGGATAAGTGGAGCCAGGATGGTGGAGAAAAGGCAAGAGCTTTGTCTTTTAACTTAAATGTGAGGCTTTACATTTATCCTTATTAAATGTTGTTTTATTTGGCTTTCCTATTGCTCTAGTCTTTGAAGATATTTTTGGATTCTGATTCTCTCATCCAGTGTTTTTCTTGTCTCTTAGAGTTCTGTGCCATTTATAAATTGAATAAGGTATGTCATTTATGTATTCATCCAAGCCATTAACAAAAATGTTAAACACTACAGTCCTTAGCATAGATTCCTGGGGTATGCCACTAGAAATCACCTGTGACTTCCATTCCTGAAAATTGTAGCATGAGAAAAACTTTTCACATGTGCAGACTTTTGTGATTTCTAGATTGTTGAACTTAATGATTAATTAATCAATCAATTCATATGCATTTATTAGGTGTGGACTTTGAGACAGGCACTGTATGTACCCCCAAGGAGCTTTCAGTAATTAAACTGTTAGATTGAGGCTAGAAATATTAAATAGGAAAAATATATTAATTTTGCACATCTTTGATAAATATTATCTCAATGCTTCTTAATAAATGAAGAAAAGTTTCTATATTTGAGCAATGTTTAGGTCAGGAATATGGTGAGAAAGGGATGTACTCTTAAAGGGGGAGTGGAAAGAGATGGAAATGGAATTGTGGAACAGAGAAAGATCCATATTTCTTTTTCTGTTATCAAAATCTTAGACTATTAGGACGTTATTTATACAGATATCTATTCAAAGAAAAAAAAAACCCCACAAGTCTTTCAAATGTGGAAAAGAGCACAGAAACATGCAGCATTTTCCAATCCTTACTTGTCCCAATACTTTTACTGTTTGATTTAACCAAATATGAAACATGATTCTTTTTTAACTAGATCGGCAAAGCAAATACTACTGAAAATGTAAAAAAGGAAATGGCATTTATACAAGAATTATATTACCAACCTTTTAAATACTCTAAATTCTTTTAAAATGAAAACAGAACAAGGGAGTAGGACACATAATATGAGATTTAAATATTTTAGAATAAAAAATACATGCTGACAGTATCCTCAGATATTCCATTTGATTCACCAGAGATAAATTCATATATAATTTTTCAAAGCATCATCTCCTTTGTTCTCATAATACTCTCATGTAGTGAATTAGAAGGACCACTGGTTTTTGAATCAAATGACTTAGATTCAAACTCATGGTCAATAACTTGTGAGCCTGGACAAATCACTTAGCTTTGGTCTCAGTTTCCTCATGTGCAGAATGATGTGGCTGGCTTAGATAGCATCCAAGATCCTTTTAGATCTCTGATTTTATGATCTTGTGAAGTTTGTTAGGGTAGGTATTGTTACCTTATTTTTGTAGATAAAGTGAGATAGTTTACTCAAGATCATATTCTGGATAATTGATACTCAAACTTAGGTTCTCTGACTCAAAATCCAAGCTTTTCTCCATTATCACACACTTTTTGGGTATGCATGGTCTTATTAGTCATTGAGGAGATTTGGTTGCCCATGTTATGGTGGTAGCATATCTTTTTCCAAAGCAAAGCAAAACAGCAGGGCTAGTACTGGGCAAGATTGACTTTTTGACATCCTACAGCTTCTCTTTTTGGCAACTTCTCCTCATCATCAGGCAATAGAGTGCTAAATGCTCATAGTCCAAAAGTAATAGAGATCCAGTGGCAGAGTGATATCATGATTTGATTTAGAAACATTTATTAAGAATCCAATATATACAAGACATTCTGATAGACACAGGGAAAGCTAAACAGATGAAAAAAATAAGTCTACTCCCTGAAACACTGTGTATTTTAATAGAATAGATGGTCATATGGTGTAGTGAAAAGAGAATCATCACACCTTGGTAAAAGGCATGATTCAATCATGAACTCATTGTGATTTTAGAAAAGACATTTACTTCTCTCTTAGTTTCCTTATACAGAAAATGGCAGGTGTGGCCTAAAAGACTCTTTAGACATATCCTAATCTTTGTTCTATCTAATCTGTCTTCTAAGTTCAGGGTTTTATCTGTAATCAATGTCTATGTTCTGTTGACAAATGTATCAAAAGAATGGATGAAAAGCTAAGTCTGAATGTATCTCCTAAGCTATCAGAAAACCATATATTCAATTTCTAGTATATCAGAGTCTTCCTTTTCCCAGATGCACTAAGGACTCGGATAATTACTTACCATCTACAAAGAGAAAACTTCAAAAGCCAATGTTGTGTTTTGTATGTACAGTAAAAAAGTCCCTTGCACTCTGAGTAATAGACAGGATTTCCTTTCTGAGCAATTTTTTTTTAATGGAGCTTAGCTAAAAGCATGGTGCAGTTAGAAATCAACCTTTGTCATTTAATATATCCTTTAGTCATTTAATATATCTTGAAAAAGGTAATGCTATGCTTACTTAATATAAGGTTCTCACATTCAGATATTGAAAAATCCACCTTATTTAGTGCCTGTTCAGCACTGTTATTTTAATACTGTTATCTGCATAGCAGTTGGCTCTCTGAGGCCCTCTCCCAAGACTGCCACATTTGGAGTGGTGGGGCATATTACAGCTTCCATGGTCCAATTGTAATATGCAGCAATCACCACAAGATGGGACATTTCCCTTGTTGAAATGAAGGTTCTGAATGGATTTCAGAATACCAGATGATACCTCCTGCTGGGGACATGATGCCCTCTCAGCTGGAAAGCAGAGAAACATTATGTGTATGAGGAGAAGGTCTAGCTTAGGCTACTCTTAGCTCAGAGGACCAAATCCAGAAATTTTTTTTAAACATGGCAACCCCGGAGTTAAAATCCTGAGTACAAACAGGTCAAAATGGATGGAGACTACAAGTATGTTAATTACCTCTTCAAATGACTTAATTATGGATTTAATTGCCAGATTTTACACATACAAATGACAAAGGGGTAAAGGTGTCTCATTCATATTAGAATATGCTAGAAGTCTGGAAAATAATTGTAGTGACATATGAGATGCTCATGTATTTTTCCCTTTTTATGGTGCATCTTTATCCATGATTCTTACAGAGCTGGCTTGCTAAAATGCAGAGCACAGCAACTCTACTTTGTCTGGATTCAATACATGGCTTGAAATCAGGCAGCATCTAGAAAGAGCCAAATTCTTTGTTTCAATGCAACCAAGAAATATCTGTAAACCAAAATATTGAATCACTTGACTGACAGACTCTCTAGCATGCCCTTTATTCAGCATCTTGAACTTCATTCTAAATGAGGTACCATACTGCTCAATTTTATTTGCTTAATGTTTGTTAGAAAATGAGTGTTCAGACAAGTCCAATATTCTTGGAACTTGGCCTTTGGGTTCAATCTCCAGTTGACCAAGAGACCTTGTGAGGGAATGGCCAGTCCTCAAATGAGATGATTAAATAGCCCAAAACCAAGTTGCTCAATTAGAAAGACTTATTAGCAAGCCAAGAAACAGTAAAATAAGAGTTAAATAACCAATTATGGCTTATTCTTCTTGACATTAGTTTAGCAGTTCTGACCATCTTTCATTGTACAGTATTTGAGGTCAATTAGAATTCAGGAGATCTTGGAGTCAGTTAGTGAAGATGTTTATAATTAGATAGAGGGAAAGGAAGAGGTTGATGAGCCTCATTAGGGCTGCCTGGGTTGTTTTTCTTGGGTGTTTTGTTGGGATTCCAACTCCCCCTCCCTTGCCACCTCCACTTTAATCCACCAGAAATATGATACTGTCTTTATTCTTTGGAATGCAATCCTCTTTCTTAGATAGAAAGAGCACCTGTTAACATTAAAAAAAAGTTGGCTTCAAATTGCTATTGTTGACAGGAATGAAAATAGCTATATTATCCATGGTAGGGAATATTCATGCTGATATTACTCATGATAAAAGGAAGTCATTTTATTAGTACCACACTGATTCAAGATTTAAGATTCTTTGTAAATCTCAAGTGAAATACCAGTTCTGAAATAATTTTTTAAGAAGAAGAAACTCCCTAAAAACATAAACAAGAAACCCCAGGAGAGCATATAGTTGTGTTTTGACATTACCTCAGACATAATTGCTCTTTGATGATTTGACCCCTTAATTCCAGGACAAAAATGGAGTTTGTTATTGATTTTGTGGGAAAGAGATGTGAATAGGGTTGGGGGTGGTAGGAAGGGATGTTGCTGTTTTTGCTCAACTCTGGGACTCATCATTCATTATCTTATAGAATTTTGAGAATAACACTAAAATTTTTGCTCTTCTTTACTTTCTTTCCTGAAAGACTTGTCTGAAGAATGACTTTTTCTATAAATCTACACATGCTCTGATAATGAAGTTTTTCTGCTGGACTGACATCATTAATTCCACAGATCCTTATCAATGAATAGATAGCAAATAACTCCAAGGTACTTATTGCAAGGAGCTACAATTGCATTGTTATGGGTATTTTTTTTTCCTAATCTCAGCAGATGATAACTCCTCTATGCCTTAGTTAATCTTCATGAATGGCAGTGGCCAATCTTTTAACAACAGCAATAGTAATGGCTATTGTTGTTTTGTCCTTTTTTCTTGAAGAGGACTATGACATCAGGGAGATGAAGCCATGATGTGCAAGTGAATTGGATTTAAATGAGGGAAGATTTGCAATGTCACCTGCCTCATTTTACCCTCCAGAGCCATCTGAATCCAGTAGCCAGATGTAGATCAGGATGACTGGAGATGGTTCTGGATGGAATGGGAGACCTTGGTCTTCTTAAGCTAACAGGTTTCAGTTTGACTGAGACCACACCCATTTAGTGACTAAGGCTAAGTAGCAATTGAGGCAAAAAATCTTTTCTTTCACCTAGTCAAAAAACAACAACAACAACAACAAAAAAGATCTAAATAAATAAATATGGGAGGGTAAGCTTTTTATTTAGATTTTTTCTCCTCCTTTCCTTCCTACTTTCCTACTTTCCTTTCCTTCTTCTTTCCTTTTTTCTCCTCCCATTCTTGCTTTCTTCCTTGCCTCTCCTCTGTCCAGAGAAAGTATCATATCCTTACCTACAGATATATGTATAAACAGAATATATAATAATAATAAAAATAATAGCTAGCATTAGTATAGTGCTATGAGATTGCAAAGCATTTTTACATAGATTCATTCAATCCTCACAATAACTCTTTGAGATATGTGCTATTACTATTTTACAAATTGCTAACCTATTCAGTCTGAGTCAGTCAGAATCCAAACAATGATCAAATGGCGCTTGGCTTGGGATTTATTGGTGGCCAAGCAATGAGAATGAGAGTGATTTTATTTTAAGGCATGGTCCTTAAGAAAGATATCTAGCCAATAAGCCCCAAGATATCTTAGGAGGGGGTTGAGAGATCCAAAAAGGAAAAAAAAGCTAAGATTTATATGGCACATTAAAATTTGCAAAGTTCTTTATATGTATTAACTTATTTGATCTTCAAACAATCCTATCAGGTAGATTTTTACAGAACAGGAAACTGGGTTTAAAAGAAATTAAGTGACTTTCTCAGGTCTTAAAGCTATTAAGTGAATGAGGCAGGATTTGAACTCAGATCTTCCTCATTGTAACCTGGTGCTTTATTCACTATATTAATAATTTGATGACAAACATACAGCTTATTATTGGGTCCTTGCTTTCCAGCCCATGCTGGTAGACCCTACCAAATTTTTCACTTTATTGATGTAGACCCATAAGAGCCTATGGTCATCTCTCTACCATAATATTGGAATGGGTATTCAATAGAGTTGCTTAATTGAATTGGTTATGAGGAGAAGGGAATAGTGAAGCAGGAATATAGATAGAGATAGGATTAAGGACTAGACATGTGATTTTTAGAGCAGTATGAGGAAACTGCTTCTATCAATGCAGGTTAGCATTGTCTCCAAAATTAGTCTTAGAGAATGATCCAGAGCCCTGTGATCATGGGCACACAGCCAGCATGTGCCAGAGGCAAGACTTGAAACCCAGGTCATCTTGGCTTCAAAGCTAGATCTCTGATGAAATAGAGGTGGAAAATTGTCTCTCTTGGGAAAAAGGTATGTGAAAGTCCAGCTAATAGCTTCTTCTAGCAGAGTCCTTGGAATTGAAGGTATTCATTCCATTCTCCCAAGTGGCATTTAGATTCATAAAATTGGAGGAAGGGTTTGAGCATGAGAACTAAGGACTAAAGGATTTGGGGTGAAGAAAGAGAAAAATCATTTTGGAAGGAGATAAGAGAAAAGCGGAATGTGTTGGGTATGAAAAAAGAGCTTTCCCTGGAATGTATCAGATCATTTACTTTGAATCCATTCTTAGGGAAAAAAAAAATCTTCTAAACATCTGTGAAATGTCTAGTGTGTTCTTAACATGGTATTCCAATATTCAGGGAAACAACAGTGCTTCCTTGACAAAGACCCTGGGGGGATAGGGAGAGCTGTGAGAGTCTGGGACTCTTGGCTTATCATTGGCTATGTGATTTGAGAGAACAGGTGCTTTTCATTAGTATCATTCAGCACTCACCTGCTGGCAGAAATAGCATGCCATTCTACAAATATTCAGAACAGGAAGAAAAAATTTAGGTTGATATTTATTGTTCTTATCTTTACTAGTGAATTTTAAAGTTACATTTTATTCTTCTCTTAAGATGGAATAGAGTATTGGTTCTGGGCAATCTTCCACGTCTGTTTGTATTTTTGCAGTGATTATCTTCTTATAGCCTTTCCTGTGAAGTCTTTCTTCCAAGGAGCTCAGAGAAAGAAAGGGATATTTTA
Source organism: Myrmecobius fasciatus (assembly GCA_023553655.1). Classification (NCBI taxonomy): domain Eukaryota; kingdom Metazoa; phylum Chordata; class Mammalia; order Dasyuromorphia; family Myrmecobiidae; genus Myrmecobius; species Myrmecobius fasciatus. The sequence goes on along the minus strand of JAJPUD010000637.1, from coordinate 156,151 downwards.
ATGAGTCTCTGATCTTCTCCATGAAGGCAAATTTTGTTTGTTGTTGTTGTTTTGTCATGTCTGATGTTTTGTGAACCTATTCAGGGTTTTCTTGGCAAAGATATTGGAGTGGTTTGCCATTTTCTTCTCCAGCTCATTTTACAGATGAGGAAACTAAGGCAAACAGGGTTAAGTGACTTGTCCCGAGTCACCCAGCTATTAAGTGTCTGAGGCCAGATTTGAAATCAGGGCTTCCTGACTCCAGATTTGGTATCCTAGCCACTAAACCACCTGGCTGCCCCAAGTAAGTTGCTAGAGCCACTGAATTTTAGAAGAGGATGTAGAGGAAAGGGAAAAATAAGTGTGTTTTCTTAGATCATGGAACTTGCTATAAGGCTACTAGAAAAGTCTACTACCCCAAAAACTTTCTGAGAGTAAATAATGTGATATTCATAAGAAGTTTTAGCTATTTACTTCAGTTTAAGTATTTGGTGATCACATAAAAGGGGTATTGAATGAATACCTCTTCAATCAATCGTTAAGGATATTAAGGCAAAAATCAAATGGCACTAATGATACACTTACATTTGAATGGGAGGGGGAAAGAAAATGTGCATTTAGCATGTATATGTATATATATTCATACACACATACACTTATATGTGTATACAAAATATGTGGAAACAGATGGAAGATCATTTTGAGGTTAAGACTGCAGCTGGGGAAACAGGAAAGGTCTCATGTAGAAAGTGATACTTGAACTGAGTTTTGAAGGAAAACTTGGGATTTGAGAGATGGTGAACTAGTCCATTACAAATGTGGACTAGCCCATGTAAAGACATAGAGAAAAATGAGGAACAGAGGAACAGAAAGAAGGCTAATTTGGCTGGAGTGAGAGAAGTGGAATAATATAATAAACCTGAAAAGAAAGATTAAAGTTAGGCTGCAAAGCCTTTAAATGCCAAACAGAGAAGTTCGTATTTAATGCTAATAGAGAACCATTGGAATTCACTGACTGAGGTGAGGATGTGTCAGGTCAGATTGGTGCTTTAGGAAATCAGTCTGGGAGTTGTCTCTGTCCTGGGAAAGGAGAACTCCACCATGACATTGATAAGTAAGAATCCTTCCAATAATAAAAAAAAATAAAAAAAAAAAAAAAAAGAATCCTTCCACACACTCCTGACTAGCCTATATATTTTCCAAGAAAATGCATACCCCTAAAAAACCCTTGATCTGGCTAGAATATGTGAACTTCAAAGAAAAGAGAAAGGGTTCTCACCCTGTTCCTCCCTTACAAGGGAAGCCAAACAGGATTTTTCCAGGTAGGTCTTTCTAGGCCTGGGCAGGTTCAGTCTCATTAGGGTAAGTTTTGGAACAAAGATGCAAGTGTACAGCTTATTTAGATTAGTCTCACATATGGCAGATAGGAAACCATTCTCATTTACAGTTGCCTACAATGGAAGCAGTTAGTTTTGGTCTGTATTTACCATCATTAAAGAATCCTTTTATTCTGGAGATATTCCCCTATATTCCTTTCCTCTCCCTGCTCTTCTCTCCAGATACATCTTTCTGAGCATTCTGGGAAATATTATTGCAGGAGGGAACCTCTATGTAATGCTTAATGTATTTCCTTGAATTCTAAGGAATTCTATCACTGTTGGGTCTGGTATTTCTTTTCCATTCTTGCCCTTTGTGTGAATTTGTGTGTCTCTGTGTTAGAGTCCTTAAAAATGACACAGGGACTCATATCTTGTGTTTCTGGAGGCCAATGATTCCATGCTAGTACATATGATCATTGTCCCCACATCCATTGGTATGGGACTCTCTCCTTATTGATGGAGATGAAGGCCCTTCCCTAAGTGATGAGCCAAGAAGGTACTGGCTCAAGGCAGGGCTTCAGTTTTAAGTCAATATGCTATGGGGGACTCTTCAAGCTTCAGGTTTTTTTCAACTTTTCAGTTGCTTTGAGTATGCTTGGCTTCCAGTTTTGAGGGACAAGATGGGAGAGGTAAGCCCCAATTCAAATTGTTGAAGAAAATGTTCTGGCAGTCTCCATCATGTCCATATATGCCCCTTGCCACTCTAAAGACTTTGGGGAGTTTCTGTTTGGGTGAGATCAAAGACGCACTTTAAGTTAAGCTGAGTTATCTCATCCAGATTTGAACTCAGGTCCTTCTGACTTTAAGGCCGGTGCTCTAACCGTTGTGCAATAGATAATATTCAACATGTACCTTTGCACAATCTTGTATTCCGATTTTTTTTCCTCCCTTCCTCCCACTTCCTCCTCTATACAGCAAGTAATCCAATATATATGTTAAATGTGCAGTTCTTCTAGCTATATTTCCACATTTATCATGTTGCACAAGAAAAATCAGATCAAAAAGAAAAAAAATGAGAAAGAAAATAAAATGCAAGCAAATAAAAACAAAAAGAGTGAAAATACTATATAGTGATCCACATTCAGTTCCCACAGTCCTCTCTCTGGGTGCAGATAGCTCTCTTCATCACAAGACCATTGGAACTGGTCTGAATCACCTCATTGTTGACAAGAGCCATATTCATCAGAATTGATCATTGTATAATCTTGTTATTGCCTTGACAATACTTTTTTTTTTTTGCTTCTTACTGAGGCAATTGAGGTTAAGTGACTTGCCCAGGGTCACACAGCTAGGGAATGTTAAGTGTCTAAGGCCAGATTTGAACTTAGGTCCTCCTGACATGACAGTACTTTTTAAAGATACTTCCCAAATCTGTACATTCAGCTCTTGTTTTTGTTTGTTTGTTTGTTTGTTTGCTTGTTTTTAGGGCGTTAATCTTCAAAAATGAAAAAAAAAACCATGAATATGAATAAGAGGCTTTAAAATATTAGAGAAGAAAGCATGTGCTTCTCCTCCTTGCAAACAACAGTAACAACAAAAAAAAGAATAAAAATAAAAACAAACAACCCCAAATCCTAAAAAGAAACAAAATAAAACCAGACTTAAAACCTTCCTCTTCCTTCTATTAGAAAGATACTTCTTTGCTCGCAGACTTCGTTAGCAAGAGTGTAGATTGAGAAAATTTAATGACCTCTCCTTCACTGTGGACCCTAATGATATTAAGCACATTAATGATCCATTTGCTCCTTCTCCTCCAGCTGTTATTATTTCCACAAAGGAAATGCATTATTAATTTTAAATCTTCCTCCTCTCTCTTCTCTCATTACTAGTACTATAGGATCTTAAATGTTCATATTGCTTTGAATATTGTCAATTCTAATGTTTGTGGTGTTGCAACTGTAACATGTTGCAACACCAAAATCTCATAGGCATTGAAAAAGAATAATTACATGCCTTCATTGCAGAGGCATTCCTCCCTGAAATCTGGATTCTTCTCTTGATTGCTAATAATGTAGTAAAAAATGCGTTAGTTCTTTGAATACTTAACCTCACTAGAATAGGCCAGACACATTTTAGTAGGGGGGATTCCTCTTACATGACAATTTTCCTAAAGCAGCTCATATTCATAGAAATCCTATGAACATCAATATTCTCATAGTGTCATAGGATTTCAAATAATAGAATACTTCAAGCCCAGAATAATCAAAAATTGTAGGTCATGCTGGTCCGGTAGTACAGATGGTAGCTGAATAGGCTTCTGCAACATATGTCAATCTTGCCCGTGTCTTCCCTGGAGGAAGCCACTGGATATGTTCAGCATCTTCCTCTCTACTGTTTAACATATTCAGCTGGTCACTTCCATAAGATCATCAATGCCTTGAAAAATTATGAGCATATCTTCATTGCTCTCCAACAGCCTCCAAAGTAAAGCTGCTGCCTAATGATTAAAGTTTAATTAGATGAGTTCTTGATTTAATACCATGATCAGAAATATGTTTAGTCTTTAATATTCCCATTGAGAAGTTTCTTTAGGTCTTCTAAATAAATATAACTTCACTTTTTCTACAAGTTATTAATCTCTCCATTTTTTCTTATTTCTTTTTGTTAGATTTATTTTGCTTTGAAAGAGGAACATTAAAATAGACTTAATCATTGTATTATTATCACTATCTTTTTTTTTTTTTGCAATTTGGCTTTTCTTTTTTAAGAACTTAGGTGTTATGCCATTTGGTGCATGTGTGTGTTTATGTATACATATACAGATACTTAATAAAATTATTATTTAATATACTTTTTAAATATTTAAAGGTGTATTAAGTATAGTGTAATTTTCTCATTTTCCTCTCTTGACCTGTGATCACTTTTTTACTGTTATCTTACCTATAAAACTTGTTGTGATCTGTTCATAGTCAATCAACAAAGATTTATAAAATACTTATTCTGTAGTAGGCACTGATCAAGTTAAACTTCAAATTCCTCTCTGTCAGGGTCTTATACTTTATTTTCTCTTTCAAATGCTTTCTTTATGCTTTTTTTGCCATAATTTTCTGGAACATTTATAATATTCAAATTACCATTTCATAGCTTATTTTTAAACTTAATTTGAAGAAATGTCTTATTTCTTCCAATTGTTATTTGATTTTTGTCTTGACAGTTTTCATTCCTCCTTTGTATTTTTAAATTGTCTGTTACCAAATTAATGTTATATTTTAGAGAGGTTTTTCCAGTGAACTGTTTAAAATACTCTATTTTTTTTTTGTTCTTTGAATTTCTTCTTCAAGAGCTTTAAATTCTACCCTGCTCTCCATACACAGTGCCAGGTACATAGCTGATTCTTAATAAATGTCTATTGGTTGATTTTTAGGTTTTCTTTTAATACTTTTACTGCTTTCCTAAATGATGCTGAAGACTCTTGTAGTTATTCAGTCATCATTGCTGGGGGAGGAGAGGGTTGTAATAGTTGTGGTGCTTTCTCTTTTATTATGGATTTTTGAGTTGTTTTATTTCAGTCTAGTATTTACAAAAAAAGATTTTTTTACTCTAAATCTACTGATTTTTCTCATGAAGTTTTTCCTATAGTGTGTTTCTTTCCCCATCCTCTTTTTGTTGTTTCCTCTTTTTATTTTATTTTATTTGGTGAATTTATTGCTATTTTTAGTATGATGGAGGAGATCTGGAACTCACCATGATTCCTCATTCAGTCATTTTGGCAGAAATATCCCTCCTTCTCTCTCTTTTAGTTGTTACTATTATTTTTTCCCCTATGTTTACATGACATCATCTTTATTGCTTGAGGTTACCAAGGATGGAGTAGTTTTTTTTTTTAACCAATTGTTCATTGTCCTCCTTTCTGAAAGGCATATCCTTTCTGTTTCAGGTAATATTATGTCAATATAGCTTAAAGTGCATTACCCCTCTCCCACCCATGACTTTTCTTTTTCTTCTTTCTAAACAAATAGGGCAACCTACTGGAATTGTGGAAATTCATGGGCCTTTGCCAACAAAAACGTGGTAAGAGGTGGGGAATCAACTGAATCACTTCCGAGGGAAGATTGTGAGAGGCAATGATAGATATCACCACAGCAATGTGGAATTTGGGGCACAGGGCTTGGTGTGATGGAAGATGAGAAAAGACTATTGTACTGAACTAGGAATGGTAAGTCAACAACATGCTCTCCAGTTATTTTCATCTATAGGAGTTACCTTTTGGAAAACTGTTGCCCTCTAGTCTTCATATGTGTTTGTTCCTATTCCTTTTCTTTTTTTTTTTTTTATCAGTTTTACTCTCCACATTCTTGAAACAGGTTAGGATTTCGCTCTACTTCTTTATAACTTCCTCCTTTATTTCCTTCTTTATGAATTTCTCCCATATTTCCAAAAAACATTTTCTTCTTTCTGATAACTCAGAAGAGATTAGTGTTTCTACTGGGACAGAGACCAATTTGTAACTAGAGATCAATAGATGGATGTTATGTGGTGCTAGTAGAAACATGGTAATGATATATGTATGCTCTTCAAGTTATGCTAAATAAGCCTTTCCTCCATATTTACTTGACATAAGAACCCAGATAGGTCCCTTGGCTAACTCTTGTTGCTAACTGCTGTTTTCTATTCTGTCTGTAAATCTTTTTGCTATTCTGGCTTGCTATTCTGAGGATTCAGTAACTAGATCCATCTAAGAAAGATTTAATTTATTAAGCGAATTTCTAGGCTTCCTGGACACATTCTCCTGAACTTTTTAACTGATATCATCTTCAATACCATAAAGGAGACATAAGCAAATAGGAGCCAAATCACAAACAGAATTTGAATTGTGTAACTAGAAATAACCATCTTATTTCTTTTTTGCTCCTAATCTTTAGATGTATTCCTGACCTAGTGGTCTTTAAGTCTCAGAACAGATCCCACATCCTTGGTGAAACCATCTATATTGAGATTACCTCATTGAAATGTGAACTCCTATTCCTCTGATTTCATGTCATAAACCAATTTTTTGGTTTATATGACAATTAGCACATGCTACCTCATTTTGGTAATTTGTATAAATATCTAATAACTTTCTTCATTAGAGTCTTTTTAATGGTAACCCCCCCAAACCTTGAATATCTATTTTTGTACCCACATGGTCTTATATGTAGTGAGAGATATTTGTTGATTGAATGATTCAAGCCCTTCATTTCTAGTATTTTTCCTATTGCTAGCCATTTTTTGTCATTTATTGCTTATTAGTGTTTAAAGTAGAATGGCCCAAAGAAAGGGAAGAATAAAAGGACAAAGTTGAAAACTTATCAATGTTATTAAATTTAGTAGTATTCTTAATCTCTGAGAACATTTTGATGGGAAAGGAAATTGAGACTTTTGACTAAGATATAGATCAATAACCTTTTTAGTCCTCATCAAAACTAGCAATAGTTAAACAATATTTTTGAGAACAGGGAGAAACATGGGAAAAAGAGATGAAGGGAACTGAGATTCAGATAATAGGATTATTTGATTTCAAAGATGCAAGGTATCTCAGAAGTCATTGAATTGAACTTCTTCATTTTGGGAAAAAGAACAGAGAATAAGAAAGAGAAGAAAGAAATGAAAAGAAAGATGTCTCATATGGTGAGATGTCATATCTTCTTTTCACCAATAGTTTAACTCAATCCTAATTTTATATTTAGGACTTGACAGTGGATTTTATTTCATCCATTTTAACTTTTTCTTTCATTTGCACTAAAATTAAATTATATATTGAGTTATTATGTGTTCCCTATTAATCCGAATTATTTCTATTTTCAGAAATGCTTGACATTTCTCTTCAAGGAAATATGTAGTTCTCAGATACTAATGAAATAATTTCCTAGGTCATTGTCCAGAAAAGCAACCTCAGGTATAGAATTGCAACATAACTTATTGGTCAAATATAATAATAGTAGCCAACACAATGTGATTAAAATGATAAAATTCTTTACAGATATTACAATCTAATTCAAGGCAGGTTTATACAGGTAAAAAGTTGATGAGCTCTGCAGATTGTGTGGTCTTGAAACAAATGAGATGATATATAAAAAACACTGTATAAATTGTAAAGTTCTTTATAAATGTTATAATTATTACTTTTGAAAACTATGAAACAGGAAGTTATGTTGGAAGAACAGTATCCAAATCAAAATTCTTATTATAAATTAAGTCCAGAAGACATAAAAAAAGTTGCAATAAAGTAGAACAATTCACAGAATGTTCTCAGAGATGTGGATAAAAAAATTGGGAAAACCTAGTCCTATCATATACCTAAAAAAAAGAGAAAGAAAACTATTTAAGGATATATTTGCTCATGTTACTTTACAGTACTTCATCATTTCAATACATACACATACAATATATATATGTATATAAATACATGTAAAAAGACTAATATTTATATAATTATTTAAAGTTTGTAAGTACTCTATCTGAATCATCTCATATGAAATGACGTTCATAATGATTCTTTTCCATTGTGTTTTTATCTCAGATTCCTTGTTATAATTCTTGTCTAGATCTGCATTCCATGACTCATTTAAGTTTTGAATTGTATCCTTAAATCCTTATGATGTCCAAGAAGCAATAACCAGCATGTAATGGTCTGGTTAGAGAAGGCATACAGGATTTAGAATTTAAACTGTAACCTGAAGGATGAGTAGGAAGAAAAACATAAGCATAAGCACCAGGGCAGGTAAAAGCAACAACTACATCATTGAATGATTAAGTAGCACAAGTGATCATTGATAGAACAACCTACCTGGAGTGAAAGTTTCATCTTCCAGATTATGGAGGTCTTTTTTTTTTTTCATTTTTTTTATAAAGCTTTTTATTTACAAAACATATGAGTGACCTTTCAACATTGACCTTTGCAAAAAACCTTTTTTTTCCCAAGCTTTTCCTTTCCTTCCCCCCACCCCCTACCCCTAGATGACAGGTAATCTAATACATGCTAGATAGGATAAATTATATGACAAATACAATACATGTATACATATCTATACAGTTATCTTACTGCACAAGAAACATCAGATCTAGAAAGAGAAGAAGAAAAAAAACAACCTAAGAAGGAAAACAGAATGCATGGAAATATTCACAGAAAGCGTTAAAATCCTGTGTTGTGGTTCATTCTCAGTTCCCACAGGCCTCTCTCTGGATGTATATGACTATCTTCATCGCAGCACAACTGGTTTGAATCACATCATTGTTGAAGAGAGCCATGTCCATCAAAATTGATCATCGTATAGTCTTGTTGCTGTGTATAATGTTCTCCTGGTTCTGCTGATTTCACTCAGCATCAGTTCATGTAAGTCTCTCCAATCCTCTCTGAAATCCTCCTGTTGGTCATTTCTTACAGAACAATAATATTCCATAACATTCATATACCATAATTTATTCAGCCATTCTCCAATCGATGGGCATCTTTTCAATTTCCAGTTTCTTGCCACTACAAAAAGGGCTGCCACAAACATTTTTGCACATGTGGGTCCCTTTTGATTATGGAGGTCTTAAATATTAAACTAATGAATTAGGGAGGTGATCTGAGAAGTGATAAGGAGACATTAGTATACTCCTAAATGTACAATTTTAAAGAAATAGCCATGGGATGGTTGAGAGGCAGAAGAAATCAGCCAAACTATAAGGACAAGAAGAAATTAGTGGTAAGTAGCTACTAGGTAATTTACTTCTTTAATTTTTTTTAAATGATAGAAATTGATTTTCTTTGCTTGCATAAATATAAATTAAATCAGATTGCTTACTGTCTTGAGGGGAGAGGCAGGAAAGAATAAATAGAATTTGGAATTCAAAACTTTAGAAAAATAAAATATTATGTAAATTTCAAAAAAATTAAATACAGTTATATAAGGGAAATAGGATTGTAGAAAAGTCATCTGGCCACAGGTTTCATTTTGGCACAGACTTTAGGAATTCCAATGATAGGATTTTACTCCACTCTCTGTTCCCAGACTGTCAGACTGATCATCCTACATAAATTCCAATTCATGAGAGAGGAATTATTTGCCTCAGAAAATTTGGACCAAGGCAGGAAGCAGCATGTTCTTGAGTTCTGGGTGTACATTGCCGTGAATGTTTTAATTTGTTATACGCATTTATTGACTATTGTTTATGACACAAACAAAGCTGCTCTTTTAGAACAAGGAGAGTTGATAATTTTGTATCTTTCTTCTTATTCATTTTCAACACTGCTATATAATAAAGAAGAACATATAATATGCTGCTGAGAGGATAACGAGCAGGATTCAATCACACATTTAAATAGATTAAAAAAAAATCTGAACCTTTTCCAAGTTCTTCCATCTAAGCATCACTTAAGAATCTGTTTGTTCAGCTCAGTTTTATCTCTACAGCTGCCAAGCCACTCCAGTTCTGCCAGATCTACTGTCTGATTGCAAAATAAAGGGTGGTCACTTAACAGTGGATGTGAAAAAATAATAGCCTTTTGTAAAGAGTACATTTGAAGAAGCACAATTAATAGGAAATTGAATCATTAGACTTTTCTAGACTCTTCCTTTGGTCCAAGTGCATTTTCATTTAGTGAAGATGCCTTGTACCTTCCTCCAGTCTCTGTGGCCTGTGTGCTGCGTGCCTTTGGAAGCCAAGACACTCTGCTGTAGCTTACATTCAGAAATATTTTTGTAGCATAATAGATTGTCAAAACAAATCTGCTCTTCCCATTTGTGTGACTGTGTCAATGTTCGTTTTCAGCTTCTTGTCCATCTAGAGTAAGGACAAAAAAGAATCATCTTTTTCTTGATTCTTTCATATACCATAAAACAGGCTAATCTAAAAAGTGAAACATGAATCACAGGAGATCAAAGATATAGAACAAAGGGGAATTATTTTCCCAAAGTGGTTGTGACCATTCATCATCACTTTGGAAAGAAACAATATTATCACATATGCCCTCCTCCCACCCCATTTGAGACCTCTGACAATAACCCTGCCAGTGGAAATGCAATTCTCTAAAAAAATTGAGGGGAAGTAGTGTATCCTCTTGAGCAAAATGTCACAGTAGTTAAAAGACTTCAGTTATACCCATAGTAGTTTTGGTTGCTGTTGTTCCTGATTCCTCTCAAGACATTTTACTTATTGTTGTCCCTAAACCAGTTGCTGCCCAATCTCCCTTCCTCTTCTTCTGTGTTTCAGTTCATTAATTCGCCTTTATCTCACTTGGGATCATACCCTTAAAATGATTCCCAGTTTTGCCTTGGGAAGCAATTTGTTATCTGAAATGTAACTAAGTAGCCAGACTCTATATGTGTATGTATACACGCATATACACACACTTACAATATGCAATACATGTGTATATGTTTACATATATATGTATATACACACATATATACATATATATATGCACACCCACAATATGTAAGTGCTTATTGAAAAAAAGAAAGAAGCATCAAACACTCCAACTGCATCTGGGGAAATTCTGAGAAGTCTTCTTATGGCTGACTGGGAAGAGCCCATAATATGTCCCTAAGAGTACAGTATCTATCAGACACACTGTCTGATAGATAGATTGATATTTTATCTAATTCTTACTTTTTATAGTAGGTTTTGGCTTCAGTTGTTTCGATGCTGCTAAAGAACTACAAGCTTTATAAAACACCCTCTAAAGTTTCACATTCTGAAGTAATGTCTTAGTTTTACTGGCATTGGTATGACTTTGCTTATTGCCATACATTAACATATCTTTCCTTGGACCCTTCCTCAGAATCTCAGAATCCCACGATCTCAGAGTTAGAATGGAAATGAGAAATCGTTTAATTTAACTTGTAACTGAACAGGAATAACATTAGCAACAGACTACTGGGTATGCAGAGTGAGGATGATGCCAAGGATAAATCATTTTAGCCCTCTTTCCTGGACATGCCCTCTAGGGTTTGTGGGCACTTTTAGGGAAAGGCATTTTTCCATTTCTTTACGGATAATGTCCTGATATAATCCTTAAAGGAGCTCCACTTCCTCATCAACATATTCAAGGAAGTTCTGGAGCTGATGATAGAAATTGACTTTGCCAAAGAGGAGTATTTTAACAAGACAGTTTCCTCTCCTGTCCCACTCCCCTGTGTTTATTTCACTCATGCCAGTCAAGTTGACCAGTTTAACTTGTTTACTGAAACTGATGGAAATGTCTACCTAAAGGCACAGCTATAAGGCTGGTGAACCAAGGGATTCACATTTAAATGAACACAATCAATATGAAATTTCAGAGAAGCATGGAAGCCTTATATGAATTGATTTAAAATGATGGAGGAGCCAGAAGAAATAAGTACACAAAATCCATGTTATATGTGGAAAGACCCATGTAAAATTCACATTACCTATCTGGACAATACATATATACCTTAAATAAATAAGGAATATAACAGTAGAAATTGCAAGAATAAAACAAAGAAAAACTAAATGCTGTGTAGTTATAACAACCAAACTTGGTAAATACACCTTTTTCCCTTTTGTGCTGAGGTAAGGGACTATGTGTGTAGAATATTGCATATCATGTCAGATAATTGATGTTGAATGGTTTTGCTGAACTGCTTCTCTATCCCCACCCCCACCTCCCCTTTTTAAAATTCTTTGTTACAAAGTATGACTTTCCAAGGAAGTTGAAGGAAAGGATATACTCATAAATAAAGGTGCTACTAAAAACAAAAGATGCCATGAAAATAAATTGAAGACAGAAAAAAAAAGGATCCCAACAAAATGTTAGCGGTTGAATTTTGGAATCTCACTATGCAAATGTGACATAAACCAGCTGGCTTTCTGATACCCAGACAACTGAAGCCCCTCTTCAAGATTGTAGAGAAAATACCAAAACTCAATATCTATTAATCTGTAGCATTTTTTTTTTCATAATTTCTTTCCCTCCTAAAAGTAAACCTGGAAGAAACATTTTGCTGCTTGCTGTCTGAATTGGCCAGAAAGCCTAGTTTCCAAGGAGACTGTAGATGGATGTGTTTGTTTGTGCTTATTTGCCTCAACTTTAGAAGAAATTCCTTGGGGGATTTCTTTAAAGGAAAAGTGTATGATAGAAATGCCTTTTCTTGTTTCATCAGTTATATTACTGATTTCCTGAGTTTCCTTCATTATTTAAAAGTTACTCAGAAGTGATTAGTTAAAACAAAAAGTTCTATTAATGAAAGACTTATCTTGTTGAGACAGCAATGCTGTATATTCTTCCTCTCCCCCCCATTTTCAAAAGCTTTTTTTTTGTGACTACACTTAAGGCAAAATATCAGAAAACTGAAAACTATTTACTACAGAGACAACATTTTGTAGTAAAGAAATACTATCTTTATCCCTTCCTTTCCCTCTAGTATATATACTTTCATCTTTTTATGAACATTTAAGAGGAATTTTCCATGTCCAAATACGAGATGTGTTTAAAAAGGCATCCATAATTGTGACCATCATTCTATACATCATTAGCAGGTATTGTGTAGTTTCTCTATAGTCTCAACCACATACTGTAACATGATTAGAAAGCTCTTTTGCCCAATTTAACAAAATTCTTTAAAGTTGTATTTTGTTTCCCTGAAAAGATAAGTCTCCAGGTTTTTCCTAACTGTGGTTCAAACACTCAACATTTGAGGGGCAAAAAACTATCTGAAACACCTAAATTATTACAAGTTCTTGGTCATAAATTTAGAGAGGTGAAGTTCAAAACTAGATGTTTAATTGTCTCCTCCCTCAAGTGGATAATCAGAAAAATAAGATGATTTGTTTATTAGGCCCATTAAAGAAGTCCTCTTGCAATGCTAAAGTAGTCCCTTTCCCAAATGCTGATGATAGTAGTTGACTGATAATGGAAATTGCAACAGATCTCATGAGGATTTTTGCCCCAAACAGTGCTATCCCAGAGATAGCCAACAGAATCCTAAGAGAGTTTAATAATCCAAATGAAATACTGGCAAAAGTATAAGGAAGGAATCATGGGTGACTGTTAGTGTCATTTTCATTTATAAAGCTATTAATAGAGTCCTATTTTAACTCAGGCCATCCTGACTCTGGGAGTAGCACTCTATTCACTGAGCCATTTAGGAACTTCCTATTCAGCAAAGAGCACCTGAAACATTCTCTAGGAAGTTGAATGGTGTGCAGTTGAAAAAAAAAGAAAAAGAAAAACACTGAACTGAGGCCTCAGAGACATAGGTTCTAGTGCTCCCTTTGTCATTTGGTCCAATTAATTTTTCTAAGCCTTGATCTTCTCATCTACAAAATGAGGTTGTACCTAAGGATCTCAATTTTTTTTTCCTTTACTTTTAATAATAAACTCCAGTTCATTGGATCTGAAAGGAAATCTGTTTTTTATATTCTGTAAATCCTACAGCACCTTATAGAATTAGGTGATAGGATACCAGAGATGGAAGGAAGTTCATAGCTCCATTTTTTTATTAAAGCTTTTTATTTGCAAAACATATGTATGGGTAATTCTTCAACATTGACCCTTATAAAGCTTTCTGTTACAAATTTTTCCCCCTTAGTCCCCACCCCTCCCCTAGATGGCAGGAAATCTACTACATGTTAATTATGTTAAAATACTTGACAAATCAAATATATGTATGCATATTTCCACACTTACCTTGCTGTGCAAGAAAAATCATGTCAACAAGAAAAAAAAAACCTGAGAAAGGAAACAGAATGGAAGCAAACATCAATAGAGAGCATGAAAATGTTATGTTGTGTTCCACATTTCATATCCCTCTCTCTGAGTGTATATGGCCTTCTTCACTGAACAATTGGAACTTGTTTGAAGCATTTCATTGTTGAAGAGAGCCATGTACATCAGAATTGATCATCATATAATTTTGTTGTTGCCGTGTATAATGATCTCCTGGTTCTGCTCATTTCGCTCAGTATCAGTTCATGCAATTCTCTCCAGGCCTCTCTGAAATCATCCTGCTGGTCATTTCTTATAGAACAATAATATTCCATAACATTCATATACCATAATTTATTCAGCCATTCTCCAATTAATGGGCATCCATTCAGTTTCCAGTTTCTAGCCACTACAAAAAGGGCCGCCACAAACATTCTTGCACATGTGGGTCCCTTTCCTTCCTTTAAGATCTTTTTGGGACATAAGCCCAATAGAAACACTGCTGGGTCAAAGGGTATGCGCAGTTTGATAACTTTTTGGGTATAGTTCCAAATTGCTCTCCAGAATGGTTGGATCTGTTCACAGTTCCACCAGCAATGTATCAGTGTCCCAGTTTTCCCATATCCCTTCCAACATTCATAATTATCTTTTCCTGTCATTTTAGCCAATCTGACAGGTGTGTAATGGTATCTCAGAGTTGTCTTAATGTGCATTTCTCTGATCAATAGTGATTTGGAGCACCTTTTCATATGACTAGAAATAGTTTTAATTTAAATCATCTGAAAATTGTCTTCATGTTCTTTGACCATTTATTTATTGGAGAGTGGCTTGAATTCTTATAAATATGAGACAATTCTCTACATATTTTAGAAATGAGGCCTTTTTGACCCACATCTAACACCACTACCAAGATAAGATATAAATGGGTTCATGATCTGAATATAAAGAGTGATATAATAAGTAAATTAGAGGAATGTAATATAGTTTACCTCTGAGACCTATGGAGATGGAATAAATTTATGTCCAAAGAAGAACTGGAACTCTTAATTGAACACCAGATAGATAGCTTTGACTATATTAAGTTAAAAAGTTTTTGTACAAACAAAACCAATGCAGTCAAGATTAGGAGGAAAGCAATAAACTGGGAAATTATCTTTACATTTAAGGGTTCTGATAAAGGTCTCATCTCTAAAATACATAGAGAATTGTCTCATACTTATAAGAATTCAAGCCATTCTCCAATTGATAAATGGTCAAAGGATATGAACAGACAATTTTCAGAGGATGAAATTAAAACTATTTGTAGACATATGAAAAGGTGCTCCAAATCACTATTGTTCAGAGAAATGCAAATTAAGACAACTCTGAGGTACCACTACACACCTGTCAGATTGGCTAAAATGACAGGAAAAGATAATGATGAATGTTGGAGGGGATGTGGGAAGGCTGGGACACTGATGCATTGTTGGTGGAGCTGTGAACAGATCCAGCCATTCTGGAGAGCAATTTGGAACTATGCTCAAAAAGTTATCAAACTGTGCATACCCATTAACCCAGCAGCATTTCTATTGGGATTATATCCCAAAGAAATCATGAAGGAAAGGGCCCCACATGTGCAAGAATGTTTGTGGCAGCCCTTTTTGTAGTGGCTAGAAACTGGAAACTGAATGGATGCCCATCAATTGGAGAATGGCTGAATAAATTACGGTATATGAATGTTATGGAATATTATTGTTCTATAAGAAACGACCAGCAGGATGATTTCAGAGAGGCCTGGAGAGACTTATGTGAACTGAGGCTGAGTGAAACGAGCAGAATCAGGAGATCATTATATGTGGCAACAACAATACTATATGACGATCAATTCTGATGGACATGGCTCTCTTCAACAATGAAATGTTTCAAACCACTTCCAATTGTTCAATGAAGAAAGCCATATACACCCAGAGATAGAGAGATGTGAAATGTGGACCACAACATAACATTTTCATGCTCTCGATTGATGTTTGCTTACATTGTGTTTCCTTTATCTGATTTTTCTTTCTTGTAGATAAGATTTTTCTTGCACAACAATGATAAGTGTGGAAATATGCATACATATATTCGATTTATCAAGTATTTTAACATAATTAAAATGTAGTAGATATCCTGCCATCTTAGGGGAGGGGTGGGGAGTAGGGAGGAAAAATTTGTAACAGAAAGCTTTGTAAGGGTTAATGTTGAAGAATTACCCATACATGTGTTTTGCAAATAAAAAAAAGTTAATAATAAAAAAAGAAATGAGGTCTTTATCAGAACTTTTAAATGCAAAGATGGTTTCCCAATTTATTGCTCTCTCCTAATCTGGTCTGCATTAGATTTGTTTATACAAAAACTTTTTAACTTAATATAATCAAAATTATCTATCTGGTTTTCAATTAAGAGTTCCAGTTCTTCTTTGGACATAAATTTATTCCATCTCCACAGGTCTGAGAGGTAAACTATACTACGTTCCTCTAATTTGCTTATAATATCACTCTTTATATCTAAATCATGAACCCATTTTGATCTTATCTTGGTATGTAGTGTTAGGTGTGGGTCAAGCCCTAATTTCTTCCACACTAGTACTCTGTAAATTTTCCCAGCAGTTTTTGTGGAATGGTGAGTACTTATCCCAAAAGCTGGGGTCTTTGGGTTTATCAAACACTAAGTTGCTATAGTTATTGCCTAGTTTTTCCTGTGATCCTATCCTATGCCACCAATCAACTACTCTATTTCTTCATAGCTCCATTTTTGGCTAATTCTTTTTTTTTTAATTTTAATTTTATTTTATTTTATTTTATTTTTTTTTTTGCTTTTTGCTGAGGCAATTGGGGTTAAGTGACTTGCCCAGGGTCACACAGCTAGGGAATGTTAAGTGTCTGACACCAGATTTGAACTCAGGTCCTCCTGACTTCAGGGCTGGTGCTCTATCCACTGCGCCACCTTGCTGCCCCCCTTTTTTATTTTTAAGACAAGTGAAGGTTAAGTGACTTGCCTGGGTTCAGATACATAATAAATGTCTGAAACTAAATTTGAACTCAAATCAAACTGACTCCAGGGTTAGTGCTCTATTCTTAGCACACCTGGTTATTGCACTGATCTAGTTCTTTAATTAATGCATAGCCCCTTCTACAATATCCATATACATGGTTGTATAGCTTCTGATTAATTATTTATCACTTTATGGACCCTCAATTTGGGCCTGATAACCCTTCAAGGACCTCTTTAGTTTTTATATGTTTATAAATGGATAACTATTGTCTATAAATGACTAAGTCACTCAGGTTTACAGTCAGTGACATATCTTATATACTGTCTAGATTTGACTTCCCCAATCACCTATTCTAGTTCATCAAGGTATTTTACTTTCATCTCAGCTCTTTGGATCTAGATCTTCATTTTATCTTGAGTTGGCCTGAATTTCTTAATCTCCCTTTTGCCATTATTTATTGTGGTGACATCTATTTATCATCTATCTGGGTCTTGCTTTCTGACCTTGTGCCAACCTTCTTCTCCCAGTGATTTATGGAAACACATAAAGAGACTGGAAAAAACCCACACCTGTTAAAATGTAAATCAGCACAGAATCATGTTTCCTATCTCCACACCTTTTTGCAAGTGATAGAAGTAGGCATTGGGTCAGAGCAACAGTAAGGAATTTAGGGTGTTGAAAATGTGGCTAAATTGCTTCTGCAGCATTCTGAGGAAACAATGCAGAATGCCAGGGAAACAAACTCAGAAGGCTGGCATGCCTCCTATTGGCCTAACCCTTGTTGGACTTTATCATAGCTTATTTAGTATTATTCTGATCTGGTTTGGTTACAGCTCCAAAACATCTGTTCTAGCTTTAAAAGGACTAGGTCTCTTTAAGTGCAAAGAAAATGAATATATGTGGACAGAGGCAAATGTGTTGCTGTCCTCATGCCTTGCAAATTTATTAACTCTCATTATTTCAAGAGGTAGTAATGTTAATATTAGTAATATTAACTATAAAGACATAATTTCCAAATTACTTTCCAGAATGGGTGGACCAATTTACAAATCCACCAGAAGTGTATTCATGTGCCTATGTTATTGAAACTCCTACAAAATTTCTGATATTCTTGTTTAATTTATCAATCTGATGAATGTGCTGCATGTAGATTTCAGAGCTTTTACTTTTAATTTTCCTAATTATTAGCAGTCTTGAATATTAAAAAAATAATACCATGACAGTTTGCATTTATTTTAGACAAAACTGCTTGTTAATATCCTTTGCATCAACTGGGAAAATGGCTCTTATAAACATGGAGTTTATTCCTTCTGTGTTTTGTAAATAAGACCTATGTTAGAGAAACTTGATGCAAATATTTTTCTTAATCACTTCTAATTTTAGTTATCTTGCTTTTTTTGTGCAAGTTTATATAACTGTATGTAATCAAAATTGTCTGTGTTGTCCTCTGTGACATTCTCCATCCTTTGGTCATGAACTCTTCTTTTATTCATAAAATTGTAATTTCTTCCTTATTCCTCTAATTTATTTATGATGTGATTTTTTATTGTCTAGGTTATATATTCAATTGAATCTTTTCTAAGATATGGTGTGAGGTATTGATCTAAACTCAGCTTATGCTATAGTTTTTCAATTTTTTGAACAGTTCCCAAACATTAACCCTCCAATTAGTGAGTCCTTAACTCAGTTGCTAATGTCTTTTGGGTTTTTCAAACATTAGTTTGTATTCCTTTACTTTAATATGTACCTAACATGTTCCATTGATATTCCTCTATATTTTAATCAGTACTGAATTATTTTGATGATTACTGTTTTGTGGTATAGAGACTTTGGTCTTTTAGGTCCCCTTCTTTCTCATTTATTTCATTATTTTTTTTTCTTGAGGTTCTTGATCTTGTTGCTCCAGATGACTTTTACTCTTATTTTTTCTACTTATATAAAATAACACTTTTGGTTGTTTGACTCTTATGGCACTAAGTAAATTAATTTAGGTAATATTATCATTTTTGTTATGTTGACTGGATTTACCTCCTTTCTCATCTAACCTTGAGAAAGCTGTCTTCAATTACTGCCTCTACTTCCTCTCTTCTCAGTTCAATGTTATCTAACTTCTGATCTCATTATTCAATTGAAAAAACTCTCTCTAAAGACACCAATTATGTTTTAATTTACAAATGTAATGTCTTTTTCTCAGTCCGCATCCTTCTTGATGTCTCTGTAGCATTTCATATTATGAGACACCCTCTTTTCTTTTTTTTTATTAATACTTTTTATTTGCAAAACATATGTATGGGTAATTCCTAAACATTAACCCTTACAAAGCTTTCTGTTACAAATTTTTCCCCCCTACTCCCCACCCCTCCCCTAGATGGCAGGATATCCACTACATGATAATTATGTTAGAATACTTAAGAAATTGAATATATGTATAGTTATTGCATCATTTTTTTGTGCAGGAGAAATCATATCTACAAGAAAGAATAATCTGATAAAGGAAATACAATGCAAGCAAACCTCAGGAGAGAACATGAAAATGTTATGTTGTGGTCCACATTTCACATCCCTCTCTCTGGGTGTATATGGCTCTCTTCACTGAACAATTGGAACTGGTTTGAAGCATTTCATTGTTGAAGAGAGTGATGTCCATTAGAACTGATCCTCATATAGTATTGTTGTTGCCATGAATAATGATCTCTTGGTTCTGCTCACTTCACTGAGCATCAGTTCATACAAGTCTCTCCAGGCCTCTCTGGAATCATCCTGCTGGTCGTTTCTTACAGAACAATAATATTCCATAACATTCATGTACCATAATTTATTCAGCCACTCTCCAATTGATGGGCATCCATTCAGTTTCCAGTTTCTGAGACACCCTCTTTTCTTGGATATTCTTTTCTCTCTAGGTTTTTATGACGGTGTTCTCTCATGGTTTTCCTCCTATCTATTTAATACTTCTGTCTCAGTCATCTTTCTTGTATCTTCAGGTCATGCCATGCCCAATGATGAATTTTGTCATCATTTATTCAAATTTTTAAAAAGAACCTCTGTAAAGAATATTTTTGTAAAATTTTATATAGTTATCATCTGGTAGTTGATTTATATGGCACTAAATAATTAAATTAACTTAGGTAATGTAGTTTTTATTAATTTGACTCTGCCTACATATGAGTATTTAATATTACTTCAATTTTACCATTCTTTATTTCTGTAAATAATGGGCTTTTTGAGGGGTGGAGACAATATAGCAGAGAGTAGATAGTTCTTTGAGCTCTTCCTAGCTTCCCTCAGATCAATACCAGATCAAGCCTATGAACTGGTTTTGGAGTGACAGAGCACACAAATATTTGGAGTGTAACAAATTTACAGCAGAAGATATTTTGGAAGAATTTCAGAAAAGGTCTGTTTCAATTGGACACAGAGGAAGTAGTCCAGCTCAGGCATATCATAGGGATCCAAGGTCATGTGGCATCCTTGCACTGGGGAATCTACTGGGAGGTTCTTAGTCAAAATAGAGCAGCATTGGCTACTTTGTGGTTCAGAAACCAGTGGATCAGCACTCTAGGTTTGGGACATCCAACACAACTACAAAAAGCAAATACTGCAGAACACAGGACTAGGCCATGCCCATCAGCATAGGAAGAAAGTCAGCAGCACTTGGCCCCAGGACAGCATGAAGCAGCTGTTGACTATAAAGGAAGCTTGGGACAATTTCCCCTTTGCCCTAAGAACAGACTTCAGTCTTTAAAAATGAACAAAAAAAGCAAAAAGAACTCTGACCATAAATAGCTTTTATGGAGACAGAGAAGAACAGACCTCAAATCCTGAGAATATTAAAGGCAAATCATCTCCAGTGAAGGTCCTAAGAGTACTATTAATTGGTCTCCATCTCACAAGGCTTTCTTGGAAGAATTGAAAAAGGATCTTAAAAAGGGGTTAGAAAAATGGGAAAAGAAAAAGAGAACTTTGCAGAAGAGTTTGGAAAATAAACACAGAAATTATCTAAAGAAAACTCCTTTAAAATAGATAGAAATGGAAAAAGCATACAATTCCTTATAAAATAAATTTGATGAAGTGGAAAAAGCATATATCTTCACAAAATAGAGTTGACAAAATGGAAAAAGAAACCAACTCATTGAAAAATGGAATTTGTGAAATGGAAAAAAAAATCCAATGAACAAAACAATTCATTTCAAAGTTCAATTGACCAAATGCAGGAGATAAAAAACTAATTGAAGAAAATAATTCACTGTAAATTAGAATTGAACAAATAGAAAGTGAATGACTCAATGAGGCATCAAGAATCAGTCAAATAAATCCAGAAAAATATAGAAGAAAATGCAAAATACCTCATTGGAAAAACAACTGACTTAGAAAATAGATCTAGGAGAGACAATTTAAGGATTATTGGACTTCTTGAAAACCATGATGAAAAAACGAGCCTAAACAACATCTTTCAGGAAATCATCAAGGAAACTACCCTAATGTTTTAGAACCAAAGAGTAAAATAGCTATTGAAAGAATTCACCAATCACCTCCTGAAATAGACTTTAAAATGAAACCTCCAAGGAATATCATAGCTAAATGTCAGAATTACCAGATCAAAGAGAAAATATTGTAAGCAGCCTGAAAGAAACAATTCAAATATTGAGGAGCAACAATCAGGATTACCCAGGACCTACCATCTTCCATTTTAAAGGATTGAAAGGCCTGGAATCTGATATTCTGATGGGCAGAGGAATTTGGATTGCAGCCAAGAATCAACTATCCAGCAATAAAATTAAGCATTATTTTTCAGGGGGAAAAGATGGACATTCAGTGAAACAGATAAACATCCTTTATTTCTAATGAAAAGACCAGAGCTGAACAGAAAATTTGATCTTCAAATGCAGAACTCAAGCGAAGCATAAAAAAGTAAAAAGGAAAGAAAAAAACCTTTTTCTTTTAAAAGCTAAAAAGTTTACACCCCTATTTGGGAAGATGATATATTTGACTCTTAAGAACTGTATTTCTGATGTAGATATACTTAGAGATGGTAGGTATAATTTGATTTTATTGTGATTATAAAAAAAAGAAACTAGAGGTGGAAAGGGGATTGTACTGGAAGAAGAAGAAAAGGGAGGTAAAATGGGGTAAATTGCATGTCATGAAGAAGCCAAAAAAGACCTATTACAATTGAGGGAAGGAAGGCTGAGCTTTGTGTGAATGTTACTCTCATCGAATTTGGCTCAAAGAGAGAATATCAGACTGATTTAGCTCACAGGGAAACTTGTCTTACCTTACAGGAAAGGGGAAAGGAAAAGGGGAGGCTAACAGAAGGGGGAACGGGATAAGAAAGAGGGAGGGGATGTAAAAGGAGAGGTCTATTTAAGGGAGATGATAGATGAATATTTCTTTTCCTTTCTCTCTTTCTTTCTTTCTTAGGCAATTGGGGTTAAGTGACTTGCCTAGAGTCACACAGTTAAGAAGTATTAAGTGTCTGAAGCTGGATTTGAACTCAGGTCCTCCTGACTTCAGGGCCAGCACACTATCCACTGCACCATCTAGCTGCCCCCAGATGAATATGTTTTAAAAATAAAAAGCTTTAAAAATAAAAAAAAAATAGCACTAAAAGAATGGTTTTTTTAGTTGTTTTCATATAGTTCTTTTGTCTGTCTTGACAGGTAAACCATAAATATTTTATAACATATTAAAGTATCAATTAGTATTTAAATATTTTATAATTATTTTAGTTGGAATTTCTCTAATTGTTGATTTTGTTGGTAATAAATAAAAATGCTAGTAATTTACTTGTATTTTTATCTTCTCTCACTTTGTTGAAGTTAATGATTGTTTCAGTTCATTTTATTTCATTTTCAAGAGATCTCTGAGTATCATCTGCAAAAGAAGTATTTTTGTTTTCTATGCTTATTCTCTTCTTTTTCTTGCTTTGTTGTTTTATCTAGGATTTTTTAGCAATACAAAATTATATTGATGATGGGCATCCTTGCTTTACTCCTGTTTTTATGGGAAAGGCCTTTAATTTACATTCATTGACTATAATGCTAGATGTTTGTTCAGATATGTTTAACATATTAGTGAAAGGGAAGAAAAGGGAGTATTTATATATAGTGTTTTCTCTGTGCCAGATACTGTGCTAAGTACTTTACAAATATAATATTATTTGTTCCTCACGATACATCTGTGAGATAGATGATGTTGCTATCCCCATTTCATAATTGAAGAGACTGACTCAAAAGAAATTAAGTGACTTCCCCAGATTTACACAGCCAGTATCTGAGGCAGGATTTGAACTCAGGTGTTCCTGACACCACACTGAGAGGTCTACTTACTGAGTTATTTAGCAGTTGAAATTAAGGAAAAGCTCATTTATCCCCCCCCCAACTTCTTCTACCCCTTAGAAAAAGATGTTATAATTTGTCAAAAGCTTTTCTTCTGTCTATGTTTATGTAATAATGTTTTTAAAATTATTTTTATTGATGTAGTTTGTTATGGTTATAGTTTTACTAACATTGAGCCACCTCATTCCTGCTATAAATCCAACTGGTCATAATATATGATATTTTAAATCTTTGCTAAAATTTTATTTATATTTTTGTGTCAATTATTATTAAGGATATTGTTTTGAACTTTGATTTTTTTTGCTCTTCTTAATTTTGGCATTAAGACTACATTTCTATTATAGAAAGAATCTAATAGGATCTCATCTTTTCTGATTTTTGTAAATTATTGATAGTTATTCTTTGAATATTTGATAGAATTATTGTGTAAATCCTTTTAGGTCCTATTTTTTCTCTGGGAGCTCACTTATGGTTTATTCAAACTATATTTCTGAGTTTTAATATGTGAATATAGATTTTTTTATATTTTTATAAATCGCCCACTAAATTTCATTATTGATTTTTATTGGCACATAGTTGGGCAAAGGAGTTTCTATTTATTTATTTTTATTTGTTGTGAATACTTTTTTTTTTTTTTTTTTTGCCATTTTTGACATTGATTGGTTTTCCTCTTTTTTTTAATGAAACTATCTATCATTCTTGTGATTGTTCTTTGATCCACTGATTGTTTAGGATTATGTTAGT
>JAJPUD010000637.1:52555-127067 GCA_023553655.1 Myrmecobius fasciatus | reverse complement strand
CTTTGATCCACTGATTGTTTAGGATTATGTTAGTCTCAAATTAATTTTTGTTAAATGTTTTTTATTCCATTGTGTTTAATAAGGATAAGCTTAATCATTTTGCTTCTCACATTTGTGATGTTTTTAATGTTCTAATATGGTTACTTTTTTAAGATGTATGCATTACTGAGAACGTGCTTACTTCTTTCTTATTTTGGTTAGCCAGAAATTGACCATATTTAACTTGTAAAAAATTGTTTTCAAGTTATTAACTTCTTTTTTTTTGTTGTTGTTGTTAGATTTGTCTGAAAGAGGAAGGGTACATTGCAATCCTTCATTATTATAACTTTTTAAATAACTTAATTTCTTTTATGCACTTAGATGCTATGCCATTTAGTGCATATATGTTAAACATTGACATTTTTTGTTTATTGTAACTTTCAGTAAAATATATTTTCCTCATTTATCTCCTTAAGATAGTATATTTTTGATATTTATTTTTCTGCAATCATATTTGCCATCTCTATATTTTTTCAGTTTAACTGAAGAGTACTAGGTTTACTCCAGCCCTTTATTTTTACCTCTACATGGCATTTTAAATTTCAAGTGTGTTTCTTGTAAGCAGTAAGTTGTTGGATTCTGCTTTCTAACTGATTCTGTTATTTTTTATTTTGTGGGTGAATTCATTTCATTCATATTCATGGTTGTGATAATTAACTGTGTATTTCTCTCCATCCTATTGTGTTATACTTTTATCCTCTTTTTTTCTCCTTATTCTCCTGCTCACATGTGAGAGAGTGGTGAGAGAAGTATTCTCAGCACTAGTAATTCATGTTTGAAGCAAATAGCTTCTACTTATCTAGACCATTCATATTTCCCTTGCCCAGATCACAGCTATTCAAATTTTCTTTCAAATTTTGCCTCTTCTTCAAAATACAAGTCAATTCTTTTGGGGTTGGAATTTGTTCCAAAGTGGATATTTCCCTTTCTCATGTACTTTGTATTCCTGGAAGTCTCAGAATAGCAGCTAATTAATAGGTGATTAATTGTTAAAGCAGCATTAGTTATTAAATCAATAATATTACTATAATATTACATCATTATTATGATATAATATAATTTATACACCATAATATCTCTTTTATCACTTAGGTAGAAAGGACAGGCTTTTCTAAAATTTGTCACTCCTGTTTACTATAGTTGTCATTAATTATATTATTACTTAGTAATAATCATATTAAATGCCAATATTATTTATATCAATAATTACTATAATATAAATGCTAATGTTACATAAAATATTAATTTTCCTTCCTCAATTCAATTTTTTTTC
This sequence comes from Myrmecobius fasciatus, assembly GCA_023553655.1. NCBI lineage: Eukaryota > Metazoa > Chordata > Mammalia > Dasyuromorphia > Myrmecobiidae > Myrmecobius > Myrmecobius fasciatus. The sequence goes on along the minus strand of JAJPUD010000637.1, from coordinate 125,755 downwards.
TGATTAACACATCTTTATTTTCTTTTCCTCTTTCTCTCCTCTTTTTTGGACATGTACAAACAAAACAAATTCCCACATTGGCTAAGTCCAATAATGTATATTCTGCTCCTTGAGCCTTTTCTTCTTTGACAGGAAGTAACATGTTCCACCTCCAGTCCTTGGAATCATTATTTACCATTATATTGATCAGAGTTCTTGTCGTTAAAAATGTTTTTTTTTTTTTTAAATAACATTGTTGTTATTGTGTAAATTAACTTTTGGTTCTACTCTTTTCATTCCACATCACAAAGGTCTTCCCAGTTTCTTCCAAACTATTCATTTTGTCATTTCTTGTGGCACATTAATATTCTATTCCATTCATATACCATAATTTATTTGACCATTCCTTAGTAGATGAGTACCCCCTCAATTTCCAGATTTTTATTGCCATGAAAAGAACTTATCCCATATATTTGATCTCTCTGGGTTATAGGCATAGTATTGGTGTCACTAGGTGAAAAGAAATGCTGTTTAATGCCTTTGGGGACATTTTTTCTAATTACTTTCTGCAATCACTGCACCAAACATTCTTTTTTTAATGAAATTATGCTGCCAATAGATATTTTGGATATCCTCAAGTAATAACTCAAGTAAAAGGCATTTATCATATTTTGTATTGCTTCTATGACAGATTTGTGATCCATATCATGAATTCATCATTTATTTTTATCCACTTAAAGAGGAAGTCTATTGTATATTTCCATAATAACACAATTTTATTTTATTTTCTCTTTTTATTGTGGTTTTGTAGATTTCTATGTAGCTATATGTCTTCTTAAGATATAGTGCCATTCTGAAGAAAACCATATACATCCAGAGAGAGGGAAATGAAATATGGACCAAAACGTAACATTTTCATGATCTCTATTGACACTTGCTTGCATTGTGTTGCCTTTCTCTGATTCTTTTTTTTTTTCTTGTAGCTAGGATTTTTCTTGCATAACTTCTCAAGCATTTCAACATTATTAACATGTAGTGGACTTCCTGCCATCTAGGGGAGGGGAGGGGACTGGGGGTAAAATTTGTAATGGAAAGCTTTGTAAAGATCAATATTGGGGAACTACCCATACATATGTTATACAAATAAAAAGCTTTAATAAAAAAAGGAAAAAAAGATATAGTGCCATTTCCCACATTTTATATCATATCTACTTTTTTTTTTGTATGAGACATACTCTTCCATTGCCTTAGTTCAGTTGTGAAATCCATCTGACCCAAAGAGTTATAAATCATGGGATTCTATATTCAGGAAGCACTTAAATAAATGATAATTGATAATGGATTTTGTTTTTGATTCATAATTTCTTTAGGTGTGGACATTAGTATTGTTAAATGTAAATACAATAGTAGAGAGCTAAGCAACAGATGGCTGCTATTGCTAAGTCTGCATCAGCCACTAAGAATTTTTGTGAATTTAGACTTTAGCCGTAGCTATATGTTTAGCTTCTTTGTATTTCCCCTTGTTTTTCTATGATCCTCTAATATCATAATGAAAATACATTTGTTGAGCACTTTATAAAGATCAAAATCATATTGGAATTCTGTATAATTTTAATTAAGACCATAAATTGTTCTTCAGGATTAATCATTAGATTAATCTTTAGTTATTTCCCTAATAACAGAATGTCTTGTATCACCTTTCTCTGGGTATTGTAACTATTTTATCTCTGGAAGAATAGTGGTAAGTGAAGAAAATGTGAGAAGATATTATTCAGTCATTTCATTCCATTCTGACTCTTCATGACCTCATTTGTGGTTTTCTTGGCAAAGATAGTAGAATGGTTTGCCATTTTCTTCTCTAGATCATTTTACAAATGAGGAACTGTGGCAAACAGGATTAAATGACTTACCTGGTAAAAATCTGAGGCTAGATTTGAACTCATGAAGATAATGTAAGAAGATAGTTTAATTGAAACATGTTTGGAAACTGAGCTGAACTTTCTTAGTTTTAGATATAACACTTGCTAATATCTCTATCTTTTATCACTTAGGTAGGAAGAATAGACTTTTCTAAAATTTGTCATACCTATTTAATGTAGCTGCCGTAAAGTATAATAAATATTAATAAATCATTTGTTTTACATGATACTAAATAGATTGAATGTCATTTCAAAATGCTTCCAATTCCATTATCCTTAATATTTTTAAGATTCTAAATGTATGCAATGGGTTGAGAGTACTAGGGGCTGTACCCAACCCCCACAAGCAGATTCTTTACCACCCCATCTGCCACCCCAAATGCTAAATCCCAGGAACACCACTGCTTTGCAGTATGTTATATTTTACAAGACTTTGAGGAAGGAGAAACACAGAAAGATAGTGACAATCACTGCAGGGCTAGAGAGACAGAGAGCATAAGGTTAGAGCTAAAACTTCTAAAAAGCAACTGGAGTGTTGGAAAAAAGGAACAGAGGGAAGATTTGAATACATTTATCAAGGAATTAATGAACAGGCTAAAGGTATTTATGTAGGCAGAGAGCATATGGAAAAGGGGGAAATGAATCACGGAAGAAGGCAGTCAATCTTGATACACAGATTATTTAATTTTGAGAAGTGTATATGTATTATATGCATGCATGGGAATGGAAAATTCAAAAAAATCAAATTGTTCAATTAAGAAGTACAGTGTATTTGTATTAGTAGGAAGACTGAAACTTCCTGACTTGTTGATGCCCTCAAGATATAAATGGAATCAAAGGAAAGTATTCAATGGTTTACTGGATCCTCAATGGGGACTTAATTAGGGAAAGATATGGACAAGAATCATGAAGGATAACAAGGTGCAGAGGGGTTTCAATATATGCTGGTGGAGGAAATTAAAAAATGGGATCATTGGTCCATTGCATTGGGGTTGTTGGTTCACACTATCTACTTATTGGGAATGTGGTGGGTTATCAGTAAATGCTTCTTGATAGACTGATATTGTAGAAATATCCCATTTTACAGGGGATATTCAATCACAAACATCCCTATTTATCACCCTGTTTCCCCCATCTTTTCAGAGCTTAGTTTAGGAAAAGCAAAAGAAAATTGTTGTGATAAATGGTTCAGTAAACCCTAGGATGATCTGAAATGCCATGCAGAATTTGGCAGATGGCAAAAGATGATTATAAAGTCATCTTCACAAAGTTTATAGTAGTGAGTGGTGATGGAAAATTGCAGGTGAGAAAATTGGAGCAGGTTAAGCATTGTCAGTAATTTTGCTTTTGGAAGCAATTAAAGTGCTAGAGAAACCAATATAGGAACAACAAATGCACACATGTTCTTTCTATAAGAAAGGCCCCAAATCATAGTGCTAAATGATTGTAGTAACTTAAACAGTAGGGACATGATTTATTGTCTTGCAACAATTACTTCAGTGCTGAAACTAAATCCCAAGCCTGAATCTGAGATGTTTGATTAATAGAAAGCTAATTCTCAATGTTAAAACTTAAGGAATCTAATTGTAAACTGAGGGAGGCAGGCATTAACTAGATTAGTTAGTAAAGTCAATTAAATCTTTGAGAACTCTCAGTACACACACACACACACACACAAACACACACACACAGACACATATGCCAAAAAAACCCCAAAAACCCAAACCCCAAAACAATGCCAGTAATGTTGAACAAAAAGAAAAATTAGCATTCTCATGGAAATTTAGCAAGGGTTTTGTTGCTTTAGAGTTTCATATGAAGGAAATGATATGGAATATTACCAACTAATTAACATGCTTAATCTATTGCCAGAATGCCTGTGAAATGGCACCAAGGAGATGTGCATTCGGCAAAAACCTCCCCTTAGTCATTTTAATGGAGTATTCACTTCCAAGCCTAATTAGACATTGGTGGCATTAACTGCCCCCAAATGAACAAAGTGTGTGGTGCTCACATGCTATTGGGTTTACCACCTAAGATGTTCTTGAGAATTGTACCACTAGAAGATTCAAGACTTTCATCTACTCATTGATCACAGAGCGGTCATAAGTTAGCATGACTCAAACCCGCTTTTAGTCAAAAATTCTACATCTCCAGAAACAAATGACTTCATTTTAATTAAATTCAACAAATGCTAATTATGTATCTTTTATATGCAGAGCACTGTGCTAGATGTTAGGGGAGGTAAAAGATAAATGAGACTGGTCTAAGCTTTCAAGAAACATACAATGTAAAAGAAAGAATACCAACAAAATGACTTCTATACATAATTACATAGGCAAATATAAGAGAGAACAATATTAGTGAATCAAAAAAAATCAAATGACTTTAGAAGATGTCTAGTTCAGTGCTCGTTGCCCTACATTGAGCAATCTCTCCCCAAATAACCCTCTTTACTCCCAAACTAACCCCATCCAGCATTGTAGCTGGTATTACTCTGAAAAAATAGTCCTTAAGAACAGCAGTTAATCCATTCTTGTTCCAGTGATAGCCAGATCATTTGCTCCAAGTTTCTAAAGGAATTTGTTACTCACTCATGGCTGTACTGCTAAGTAGTGGCTAAGTCAGCCTTGTATTTTCTCAGATATATTAAAAGTTTGAGCCAGAAGAAAAAATGATTAGATCATTTTCTGTATTATTTATTTATCATCTTTTTATCATCTCTTTCCTTTATTTTTTTATTTATTATTATTATTTTTTTTTTTTGCTGAGGCAATTGGGGTTAAGTGACTTGCCCAGGGTCACACAGCTGATACGTGTCTGAGACCAGATTTGAACTCAGGTCCTCCTGACTTCAGGGCTGGTGCTCTATCCACTGCACCACCTAGCTGCCCCATGCTAGTTGATTTTGAAGCCAGTGCTTTCCCATTTTTCCTTTAAACAATTTATATCCAAACCTTTTTGGGTGTTCACATGAACAAGCATTTTAGAAAACTTTTTGCCGAATGCACAGAACTCAGTTTTCTTTGTTTCACATTCTTCTCCAGGTTTCATTTGGGTAATTGCTCCAGGCATTCTTTATTATGGCATTTCCATTGTAACTCTTTCCCAGTACTTGGGCACTAAAGATGCCACACACATGACTGCACTGCAATCTCTGCAACCTTGGATCTCAGGGGCACTGGGTCCAATCTATTTGAGACTGAAATGAAGAGTGGTCATTAAGGTGTCAGGAGGTTCTGAAGTGAAGCACTGGCAATCATTTCAAGAGAGTCAGGAAATTTTATCTGAGTAATAGCTAGAAAGAAACTTACTCTGGTCTCTCTCCCTCCCCCCCCCTCTCACTCCTTTCTCTCTCTCTCTGTTTCCCTCTCTCCCTCCCTCTCTCTCTCTCTCTTTCTCATTTTGTTTTGTTTTTTTTAAGTAGGCTATTTTAAACAACTAGAAGCACCAAAATATTTAGCAATAACTTAAGTCAGTTTCTTTTGTGACTTCTGGAGCAGCTAGGTAGTACAGTGGATAGAGTACCTAGCCTGGAGTCAAAAAAGCTCATCTTGCTGAGTTCAATTCTGGCCTCAGACATGTAACAGCCATATGATCCTAGATAATTTGCTTAATGTTTTTTTGTCTCAATTTCCTCATTTGTAAAATGAGCTGAAGAAGGAAATGGCAAACCATTCCAGCATTTTTACCAATAAAATCCTAAATAAGGTCATGAAGAGTTAGACATGACTGAACTTTGTGACTCATGGACTAAAGCCCTTCAGAGGATTCTGAGTTTGGATCCAATCTTGGGTACTTGTGCCAAAAAAGGTTCAGTTCCGAACTTTGGCACATCACTCCTCACCCCCACTAAGTTAATTCAGGATCATCTCCTCCCCAAAACAAAGCTTACACAAAATTTATATTTCTGTATTTTATGAAATTTGATAAAAATCATTTTCAAACTATAGAGTCACAAGAAAGATTTATTGTAAATTTCACATAATCCACCTGGCATCTCCAGAACCATCAACTTTACATGTGTTGAGTCTCTTGTGGCATCTTCATTTTCCATAGGTTTTATTTTCTGTTACTTCAAAGTTTGTGTCTTTCCCCAAATACAGATAACAGAATCTTCACTAATGTACAATATAAGTTTTGGGTATGGATCAGCTTGTATATCATCTACTACAGAAAATTCATGAGTGTGAACAACTCATGAGACCATAAACAAATATAGCGACATAAAGCATACAGATAGCTTCCCTTTCCCTTTCTCTGAAGGTTAAGATATTTTGGGAGGATTGGTGAATAAATATTATCCATTCACCTTGAGTCTGTACCACCAGAGTAACTCACAGCATTAGTAAAGTTGGCAAGAAGCAAGGCCCAGATCTCTCCCCTTCTCCCCTTTTCCTCCCCCAAAAAAGATAACAGAACTCTAATTATCCCCATTGGTAGACAGCTTAGCAAATCTGTACAATGGAAAAGATAGGATAGACTAAGAGAGATGAATTTAGTAGTTTTTTGTTCTATCTTTTCTAATTTAGTAATGTGACTAGTACTCTATTTCCCCTGTCATCCTCCAACTCTGGATTGAAAAGCAGTCCTGAATATTTTGAATAACTTTACCCAGTTATCCATATATGTATTCTTGAGACTGGAGAGAGAATTGGAAAAAAAACTGATATAGTTAGTTATGCCTCTATACTTACAGGAACTTTTTTGACAGGAGAAGAAATATGTTTCCCAGGAGATGAGGGAAAGACTGTGAACTTATCCTTACCCAATTTAGTATCCATAACAAATAAATATATGAAGGTGAGAGCAGTGAGTTTGTGTTTCTGACTTCTGGACAGGCAGCTCTACCATAATAGGGAAATTCTGTACTCTGCCATGATGAGACAGTCCTGATAAAAGAGAGTCTTTTATTCTGGATAATATCTTGCCAACTGCCAAGAATTGATGAGAATTGTAGGCAGAGTGAAGAACTACGTGTTTGGGGATCAGGGATGAGGGATATAGGGGATGATAACCTACATTAATGACTGGGGTTTTTGGCAAGTCTTCATTCAGTTGGGGGAAATTTTGGTAGAAGTTAGTATTTTCTAGGAATTCATATAAATGGTTTGTTAATTTTCTTGGATTATTAGATGAACTTTTTCTAATTCTATCTTTGTAAAATGGGTTGGTGACAGCACATAGAGGAGTGTCACATTGTGATGCTCCTAGGTTATCATAATAGGGAAACTGAAATTCTGTTCTCTGCCATAATGAGACAGTCCTATGTTTCACTATGGGATTCAACACAATATACCTTCATTTTTTCCTTTGAATTAAAAAAATGTTTAAACTTAAATCATCACAATCAAACATACCAAAAAATAGGACAAAATCATTCTCAAAAGCTTTAGCCCTTAACAAGGGAAAATCAAAATAATTAACAAATCAATGACCAAATTGTGTGTTTGTATGGTTTGTATGTGTGTGTTTTCTTCTAGGCCAGACTAAAGTTTTGCTATCTCTGACCCTATGTTTCTGCCTTATTTTTATTCTTTTTAAAAAAAATTTAATAGTACTTAGTATGTAAAATTTTGGTTCTATTGATTTTATTCAGCATCACTTCATAAAAGCCTTTAAATGTTTCTTTGTGAGTTCTGATATTTATCCTTTTTTGTTACAGAACATTTGAATTTCTTTGCATTAATATGCCATAATTTTTCATCATTATTTATTAGATACATACTATTTCTGATTCTTTTATTTCTAATTTTTCTTGGTGGTAAGAATATAGGAACTCTTATTTTTGTTTGTTTGTTTGTAAATAAGGGCTCCCTTTCCCTTTCTATGATGTTTTTCAAGATAGTAAAAATAGAATAGGTGAGACTAAATGTTTGATCAGGGATCATCCTTCCCTTGTGATTTTTATTGCATGTTGATATTTTGTTTCCCCAAATGTTTGTGCCAATTTAGAGTTCCACTGGGCAGTGAATTATAATGATTGTTTCTCAATTTTTTTTCCATTCCTGGGTTTTATCTCCACCCCTTTCTATTTTTTCCTATTCTAGTATAAAATACGTTTACATTCAAGTTTTCTTGACATTGTGTTCAGAGATTTTTGTCCTTTCCCCCCTTTATATAGGAGGATGGTGAAAGACAGGTGTAGTCTGCATTAGTCCTCTAGTTTAAAATAATCCACTTTTGCTTTCCTACCCGTCTCCTCTTTCCCTTGCCCAGAACCCAGTCACAGCTTCTTATTTTATCCTTTCCTTCTGTTTAATCCTGTTTCATGATCTACCCTTCAACATTAGTTTGTTTTTGTTTTTGTTTTTTTTTTTTACTTAGAACTAATCCCTCCTTCAATCTACCCTCTTTTTTTTTTCTCCCTCTCCCTTCTCTTCCTTGTTTCCTTGTTAAGTGAAATGTGTTCTGAACCCTGCTATGGTTCATACCAGAGTGAGTTTCAAGTGTTGCCTGCTTCCCCAACTCCTCCTTCCTTGCTTATAGTTATATACTTGCACAATACAATTATGTAAAATAATTTCCCCCACCTTTTCCTTCCTCTTTGCCCCCCCGCAATGTATTCCATTTCCCCTTAATTTTTTTTCTTAAGATCATCAAAATAAAATAAAACTGCTCCTGGGTCTTCTATCTCATTAGATTTTCTCTATGACCCCTGATTATAATAAGATTCAAAGAAAACACATAAATCATCTCCCTTTATTAGAATATCAAGAGTTCATATTTGTTTAGTCCCTTATTTCCTGACTCCCATTTATCTTTTTTATGTTTCTCTTGATCCTTGTATTTTTATTTCAAAATTTCTATGCACTTCTGGTCTTTTAATCATGAATGCTTAAAAGTTCTTTATTCTATCAAAGTTCCATTTTCCCTTCTATAGAATTATACTGTTTTTTTTTTGGATCAATAATTTTTGATTAGAATATGTTTTCCTTCCTGGAATTCTTGGAAAAAACAAAAGTGAAAAATAGTATGCTTTGATCTGCATTCAGAATGGAATATACATTTCCATCTGGTGGCTATTAAATATTGTGTGACTCTGACTATGGCTCTTTCTAGTTTAATCTTTTTTTTTTAATTTCTGCTTACTTTCAGTATTTTTCTTTCTGCTAGAAATTCTGGATTTTTACTAAAATATTCAACCAGTCAAGAAGTGACTGATTGATTCATTCTGTTTTCACTTTGTCTTTCTTCGCTCTGTACTAAGATACTGTATAGAGGTTTTTTTTTAATCTTGAAATATTAAATGTAGGCACATTTTTTTGGTTTTGACTTTTAATAATTCTTATTAATTGGCCTCTTCTTCATCTTTTTTTCCAAGTCATTTGTTTTTGATATGAGATACTTTATTCTTTCTCTTTGTTTTTGCTTTAACATTTCTTTTTGTTTCATAGAATCATCAACTTGTCCTTGGTCCAGAGTAATTTTTTCCAGGTTAATTTTTAAGGAGAATGTTTTGTCTCTTTTACCTCTGATGCCAAGCTGTTTATTTGTTTTCTAATTCTTTCTTTCATAACTCTCATTCTTTTTTCAACTTTAAAATATTTTATTTTCCCAATTACATGTAAAAATAATTTTAAACATTCATTCATTTTTTCCTCTTCTCCCCCTTCCCTAAGACAGTAAGAAATTTGATAGAGGTTATATATGTGCCATCATGCAAAACACATTTCTATATTAATCATGTTGCAATAGAAGACAGAAACCAAGGGGGAAAAACGTAAAAACAAAAGTGAAAAATAGTAGGCTTTCTTTGATCTGCATCCAGATTCCATCACTTCTTTGTTGGACATGGATAGTATTTTTCATAAGGAATTTTTTGGTTCATTATATTACTAAGAATAGATCAGTAAATCATAATTAATAATCTTATAATATTGCAGTTACTGTGTATAATGTTCTGGTTCTGTTCATTTTACTTTGCATCAATTTGTGTAAATCTTTCCAGGATTTTCAGAAGTTATCCTGCTTGTTATTTCTTATAGCACTATATTCTATTTCAATTATATGCCACAACTTGTTCAGTCATGTCCCGTATTTCCTCAATTTCCAAAGTTTTGCTATTGTAAAAAGAGGTGATATGAATATTTTTGTAGAAATGCATCCTTCCCTTATATGAACTGATGCTAAGTGAAGTGAGTAGAGCCAAGAGAACATAGTACACAGCAACAAAAAGATTGTACGATGATCAATTCTGATGGACATGGCTCTTTTCAACACAAGGTGATTCAGGCCAGTTCCAATGGTCTTGTTATAGAGAGAATCATCTGCCCCAGAGAGAGGACTGTGGAGACTGAATGGATCACAGCATAATATTTTCACTTTTTTGTTGTTGTTTGCTTACATTTTGTTTTCTTTCTCATTTTTTTCCTTTTTGACCTAATCTTTCTTGTGCAGCATGATAATTGTGGAAATATGTATAGAAGAATTGCCCATGTTTAACATTTATTGGATTACTTGCCATCTAGGGGAAGGATTGGGGGAAAGAAGGGAAAAAATTTGGAATACAAGGTTTTGCAAGGGTGAATGTTGAAAACTATTCATATGTTTTGAAAATAAAAAGCTTTAAAAATAAATAAAAAATAAAGGCTAGGGGTAGGGAAAAATAGATCCTTCCTCTACTCCTCTTTTTAAAAATCTCTTTGGAATACAGACATAGTAGTGATATTGCTGTATCAAAGGGTGTGCTAAGTATTATAGACCTTTGGGCATAGTTCCAAATTGATTTGCAGAATAGTTGGATCAGTTTACAACTGTACCAAAAGTGCTTTAGTGTTCCAATTTTCCCACACCTCTTCCAACATTTATCATTTTTTTTCTGCCATATTAGCCAACCTAGTAGGTATGAAGTAATAATTCAGAGTTGTTTTAATTTGCATTTCTCTAATCAATAGTAATTTAGAACACTTTTTCATATGATTATACACTACTTTGATTTCTTCATCTGAAGATTCCATATTCATGTCCTTTGACTAATTATCAATTATGTAATGACTTGTAGTATTATAAATTTAGCTCAGTTGTCTACATAATTAAGAAATGAGGCCTTTATCAGAGACATGTGCATGAAATTCCCCCCCCCCCCCGGGTTGGGGGCTTCCTTCAAAGTTGGGGTGTTTTGGTTTGTTGTTTGGGAAAAAAAAAAACTTTTAAATTTAATTTAATCAAAACTATTCATTTTACTTCTTTTAATCCTCCCTATCTCTTGTTTGATCATACATTCTTCCCTTTGCCATAGATATAACAGGTAATTTGTTTATAGTATCACTCTTTACATTTAAATAATATACTCATTTTGACCTTAATTTTTAATATACATTTAAGAGTTTCTGGCATATGGTTTTCTATATGCCAGGAGATTTTGTCAAATAGAGTTTTTGCCCAAAAGCTGGAGTCTTTGGATTTATCAAACACTAGATTATTATTGTCATTTACAACTGTATATCATGTACCTAATATATTTTAATGATCCACCACTCTCTTTCTTAGTACTGTATTGTTTTGATAATTAACACTTCATACTAAACTTGAACTCTGGTATGGCTAGGCCACCTTCCTTCTCTTTCTCCCTTTCTCTGTCTCCCTCTCTCCCTCAATTCCCTTGATAATCTTGACTTTTTGTTCTTCCAATTGAATTTTGTTTTTTCCTATTCTTGTAAAATAATTTATGATTGTTTTATTGGCATGGCCCTGAAAAAATAAACTAATTTAGGCAAAATTGTCATTATTATTATATTGGTTCAGCCTACCAAGAACAATCGATATTTTTCATATTGTTTAGAAATGACTTTATAAAAGTGTTTTGTAATGAGGTTTATATTGTTCCTGGATTTGTCTTGACAGTTAGACTCCAACTTTTATTTTTTCTCTATTCTTCCTCCACCAGCATTTACATTTCTTTTCCAAATATGCTATTATTTCATTTATAAAAATATTTTTTACTTTTAAAAATAAAAGTCTTGCTTCATTTCTTTTAGGAACTTTAGTTGAATTTATGCCAAAGAAGTTTTTTTTTCCTTTAAGGATTTGCTTATAGATATTTTGGAGATGTTGTTTTCTAGTTTGTGTCTTGAGCATTGTCATAATATCAGCTCTTCTTAATGGATTCTCTTTCTGCTTACTTATTCTTCCAGCATGACTTTCTGACTTCTGACTTTGTACTCTTCTTGAGGGAATATTTCATCAGGGTTCAGTCCTGTTTTCTGTCTTTTTGGATCTTCTTGCTGTTTTCTTATTATATTGATTGTTGTGCTATTTCAGGATTTCAAAATCACCTTAGGTTGGGTACCCACAAGTTTTTGGTGTGCCCAAAGCTCTCTGTTCCAAAGTGAAGTCTGAGCACTTCTTTCCTCATCTGAACACTGCATATTTTTTATCTTTCATTCTGAGCAACTCAACTGTTGCTTTGCCCCTAGATAGAGCTCTAATCGACTGCTATTGGAGTCATTCATTTTCCATCAGCTTGAAAGCTCTGCATTATTGAATGTAGGCTTACCATTGGTCTGGGCTTCCAGCCCTGGCTATTCTTTTGTAGGATTACATCCAACTAGGGGCTTTGCTCCCAGTGCCAGAGTCACACAGCTACGGCTTGCTTCTCTACATGATTTTCCATCTGTACACAGCTTATGTCCTATGCCTTTTCTTTGATCTGGACCAGCTAGACACAAGTCTTTCCCTGTGTTAGAATATACTGGAGTATAGTAAATAACAGAGCTGTCAGGCACCAATTACTGCTCCCAGAAAAACATCAAGCCACTCTGTGACATATTTGAAAAATCTTTGAAAAGGGGAGATTCTGTAAGGATAGACCTGTTTCCAGTATCAGCAGAACCATCTCTCTCTCTCTATATATATATACCAACTTGGGCTGGAAAAATGTTTGTTATTGTTTTTTCTCCTTGGATTTCTTGATTACCACTGAGTCTGATGTATTTTCTTGATATTTGTGGAGTAGTTGTGGGGGAGACTTTGACTATAATACTTCTTTTTACTTGGCCAAGATGGCTGTTCATCTCACAGGTTGTATTTTCTGCATCATCTGTTCATGTCCTTTGACTCTTGGTGCATTTAGAAGTTCACATCATTAATCTAATATATTACATATAGCGTTTTCTTATAAATTCTGAACATCGAAATTTAGATTCAATAAAATAATTTTTGCCAATCTGAAAATTTTTTTCTAGCTGTAGTATTGATGATAAATATCTCATTGAGATTTAGTGAAGAATAATGGGATTTAGAGAAGAATAATAAGGTGGTACTTAAAATGGCACTTCTTAAAGTTAAAAACTGTTACTTTTGTCTTTGCATGCCCAGCACCTAGTGCAAGACCCAGAACAAAGGAGTCACTTAATTGATATTTATTGATTGATTGATGACAATGCCAGAAAGATAAGTTGAGGAGGACATTGTGATATTTATCTGAAGAAAGAATATTAATAAAGAAATATGAAAATGCAAGTAATATTTTATTGCTAAGATGAAATATATGATGAATTAAGCAAATGAACCAGGAAATTGACAGTTTTAAGATAGTCTTTATAGAAAAGTAATTGAGCCAATTAGATAGCACAGTGGATAGATCACTGATCCAGGAATCAAGAGTTCAAATCTGGCCTAAGATACTTAACACTTACTAACTGTGTGACCCTGGTTAAGTCACTTAACCCCAATTGCTTTGCTAAATAAATGAATAATAATAATAATAATAATAATAAAAAATAAGAAGTGAAGAGGGACCACTTAAATTTTTTTCAGTTATTTTTTATTCTCTTAAATATATTACTATAATTTTTACTTTGACACAATGGATACTTCCCTAAATAATCAACTATTTTTTCTCTAAAACAGCTTTAACATTATGGTGGGTGCTAACATTGACTACATTAAATATCAAGTTTTGTTGTCTTTTAATACTTATATTCTTTGCATTGCTGCAGTGATTATATATGTTATTCTTTTGTTTCAGCTTTCTTCACTCTGCATTGCCTCATACTAATCTTTTAATGTGTCTAAATTCTCTATTTTTGTCATTTCATATGGTACAGTAATGTTATATTACATTCATATAATTTATCCAGTCATTGCTTAATTGTTAGGAACATGCTTTATTTCCAACATTTTGCCATTACGACTGATAATGCTATGAAAATTTTTATTTATATGGATTTTTTATTGTTGCCAATGACCTTATTAGGACATTGTTCTAGTACTAGAATTTTAGGTCAAAGGGCATGAATATTTCTGTAACTCTTAGTGCATAATTCCATTTTCCCCTTCCAAAACAGCTCAACACCACTGAATTAGTGTGCCTTTTTTGCCCACAGTTCCTATAATAAATTTCCAGTCTTTTGGCATCTTTCTCATCTTGATGATATGATGTGATGCTTCTGGGTTTTTTAATTTGCAATTTTGATTTTAAATATTTTTCAGTTTGTGTTCTTTTGAAAAAGTTTATTCATATTCTTTGACAAATATCTATTGGCAAATTGGATCTTAATCTTTATAGATTTATGTCAATTTCCTATATGTTTTATATATATATATATGTGTGTGTGTGTGTGTGTGTGTGTGTGTGTGTGTGTGTATCAGACTGTTTAATTTAAAGACTTTCCACCATTCTGTATTTATTCTTTGGATTTTACAGTATTTATTTTATTTGTGCAAAACTTCAAAAAGAATACATAACCAATATTAACCTCTTTTGTTCTTCCTCATCTCTTCTCTCATATGTCTAATTGTGAATTTTTTTCTCTATGCATAATGATGAAAGATATGACCTTTTAATCTCATATTTTTTATGGAGTCATCTTTTAAGTTATATAATCTATCCATTTGGAAATTGTTAAAAGATTTCTTTCAACCATTAGTTTGTGTTCTTGAGTTTTAGAAACACTGTCTTTTGTGTATATTAAATTGTAGACATTGATTTATTAGTCTAAAACACTGACCTGCTTTTCTATTTTTGATCAGTACCAGCTAGTTTTAATAATTGCTATTTTTAAATATAATTTGAGATTTGATGGTACATGCCACCTGTATTTTCTATTTTTATTATATATTTTTATATTCCTGAATTCTAATTCCTGCAGATAAATTTTATTATTTAGTCTAATTCTTTAAAACATCTATTTAGTGATTTAATTTGCATAGCACTAACAGTAGAATAATTTCAACATTGTTGGCATAGCCTCACTATGCAAGTCAAATATACTTCAATTAAATAAGACTTCTGCAAAAATTATTTTGTAGTTATATTTATGTAAGTTCAGCATATGTCTTGGTTAATTAATTCTCAAATATTTAATGCATTAAGTATAGTCTCTCATCCTTTTTCTGCTTTTGGGTGTTTGCTAGTAGTACACAGAAAAGCTAATGATGTTTTTATGGATTTATTTTGTATTCTGATACTTCATTGAAACTTTTTTTTTGCTTAATCTTTTTTATTAATTCACTAGGCTTTTCCAAGTAAACTATTATATTGTTAGATTATTTTGCCTTTTTTCCTTATCTTATTGTCATAACTAATATTTATAACACTATATAGTACAATAGAAATCATTGTATTCTCTTCTGTTCTTATTGAGAAAGCTTACAGTGTTTTTCCATTACAAATAATGTTTGCTTCAAGTATACGCACAGACACACAAATTATATATATATACCTATATTTGTGTATTGATTTTGTTAAGGAAAATCATTTTATTCCTTTCTTTTAGTATTTTCAACATAAATTAATGCTAAAAAACCTTTTACAATTTCTGTCACCGTAGCCTAGTTTGTACTGATTATGCTTTTATAATTGATTGTAATTATAGTTTTCTGATACTGGATCATCTTTCTATTCTGTTATAAATTCAACTTGGTAATAATAAATAATTTTGGAATATATTTTCAGTGCCCTTTTTGCCAATATTCTATTTATTATATTTGTATTAACATTCACTAAAAATATAGACCTATATTTTTCTTTTTCTGCTTTATACTTTCCTAGTTTGAGTATTAGGACTATATAAAGTATACAAGCAGTTCTTAGATTAAATTTCTGAGCCCTGGCTACCAGGTCAATTATTATTATTATATTTTTTTCAATTTTTTTCTTTTGATTTTGCTCTAATAAGTTCTTGAAGTTTTAAAATTTTGAGTGTTGCTTCCTCCATTTATTTTTTTTAGGCTTCTGTTGTTTGTCAAAATTTTCTAATTTCTCTTTTAAGTCATCAATTTTGTTTTTAACTTTTTCATTAAGAGTTCTATTTCATGTCTTCTCCCTTCAATTCTTTTATTACACTTTCTAATAGATTTTGGCATCTTTGTGGCTATTCTGCTTTATTGAACTAGGGGATATTTAAGAGATTCTTCCTTTAATAATTACAGAGAATGCAGAGATTACAGAGTTTTTTCTGCTTGCTTATTTTCAAAATCTCCCTGCTCCTTCTTCTGTGTTGGGATTTCCTTTCTTTGTAATCTTTAATATAATTCTTCCTCTAGCTTATTTGGTGAATTTCTGATTAATATGGAGTGATGAGGGAAACTGGGTTTATATAGTCTCTCACACATCAGACTGTATGCTCCAAATCACTTTCCAGTAATAGTTTTTAAACTTCTTAATTTCTTTAAACATTATAACTATTGTAGATATATGTCTGTGCCATTAAATTAGATTGGATTTTGGATGAAATGAGACACTCATAAGTAACTTTACCTTAAATGCTACAAGGATATGCAACAAGAACACATTGGGATTATTTTCTATAGACTTGATTTTCCACATATCTACATGGAAACAAATATGATTTATAGGTTGGTGTCACAATCATTTCTATGGGCTAATGACTTTGATCAAGTTGGAGTGGCCCCAATCCATGTGGATGGCACTTTTCTGTGCCATCTGGTGACCAGAAACTATGTTAAGGAAGGGCCAGATCAATCAAATCCAGAAGAAAGCTTCGTTGCCTTTTAGAGAAAACTAATTCTTTATTGTGGGAAAATGGGGGTGACCCTGCATAATTAACATTTAAATAAAAAGTGGTGAAAAATTAGCAGTTTTATATGGTTGCATAAAGTTGACCAATTGATCCTGAGTGAAAATTTCTCTGGTCCAGATAATTTTAGTCTATTAAGAATTTTTGATACCATTGTCTCTTACCCAAATTCAACTGGTGTTGCCAAAAAGTGGCTTACTCTTTTCAATCAAAACCTGTAAAACTTGATTAGAGTCTAGAAGAAAATTATCCTTCTGTGACATATACAGCTTTACTTCCTATTAAGCAATTCCTTAAAATCCTAGTTTTCCTGTCCAATTCCTAAACAGACTCTGCCATGTTGCAAATTTGTTTGGATTGCTTAGACCCCAGTTTCCTTATTTATAAAATTAGAATATTGAACTATATTAGGATCCATGGAGTTCCCATCAAAAGATCTATGGTTATGTTTCTGGGGATCCATGGACTCGTGCATGAGGGAAACATATTTTTATTTTCACTAACTTCTACCTGAAACATCATTTCCTTCAATTATTTAAAAACATTATTCTAATAAAGTACCTAGGCTTTACCAGATTACCAAGGAGAGCCATGAAACAAATAAAGATTAAGAATATTTGACCTAAATAACCTTCTAGGTAACTTTCAGCACTAACATTCTGTTATCAATGAGACCATGCAGGAAACTGGGTAGAGGCAATTGTTCTTGGATTAGACCTAGACTGGGCCAGCATATATATATGCAACATAATGTACTTAATACAAGAGATGACACATAAATAGGCTGTTTAGATTCTCACACTTCTTAAGAATCAAGAGGGCACCATTCCTAGAAATTTTTCCTTTCTTTTTTATTAAATCATAATTCACACCTTTTAGAGATAAAATATTCATATAAAGCAAAATACTAAGGCTTATGTTATCTTAAAAAAAATTTTGAGCTATGCAGTGTTCTTTTTGCATACCATTAATCATGGACATATGTTTTTCATTTCACTCTGTTACTGACACACTAGTGTTTTTTTTTTTTCCTCTTTGCAGAAAAAAAGCAACATGTAAAATATAACAGCTGTTGCAAAATATATATATGTATTTTTAGATGACTGAAGCTCCTAACACGACATGATTTAGTGTGCAACAGAAAATTTTGTGATTTATTTACTGTGTCCATGACCAAAACATAAAAGCTTAATACAATCAGTCATCTACTGCTCTCACAGCTTCAATATTAATTGCACATGGAGAGAAAAGCCGCATAATAGCAGCCTTTGGGTGTGACAGAGCAGCTGAGAGCCTCCATAGCTAGAATATAAAGTTGCTGATTATCCTAAAAGAGTGCATGGGGTTGGAAGTTAAAGACATGAACTCACACTAGGAATGGAATCAGCTCCCTTCAGCAGCCAGAGATCACAAAGTCAGCAGTACTTTTAGAAGAGAGATGTGCTGCTGGGACATTTTCATTCTACAAACTATTATTTTCCCAGTGCAAAACATATCTCCTTTTTTGCCCATACAGATGAGTATGTATGTGTGGATTTTTTTTTATAACATAAAAAACCAATCTTGTTACTCATAAATGATGGCTTGCATTGAATATCCCTGCTATACCTGCCATTATAGGACACAAACCAGATGATACAAATTCAGTCTGACTTCATTAAGTATAAATTAGTATAAATGTTAAAACCAAAATAAAGATACTTGACCTTATGGATTTCAGGATGAGGAGGCTCCTATAGAGATGACTAGACATTTCTATTTCATATTTAAGATTAAAGATTACAACTTTGGGATAGAAAGACATTAAAAAGAACTTTTAAAGAATCAAAATGAAGTTTGAAGTGATTGAAATTACGTGGTCTTTGTTTCTCTTTATATGCTTTGGTGATCGCTTCTCGGCCTTTTGGCTAAGATCAAGTGTAGTATATGCTTTGGTGATTCTGATTGTACTTAGGGGCAAGAGAACAGAATGGATCTCTTCCACATAAAAAGTAATGGTTTTCATCAGCTAGCATCATATGTAATGGTGATAAACTGGAACCATTCCCAATAAGATCAGGGGTGAAACAAGGTTGCCCACTATCACCATTACTATTCAATATTGTATTAGAAATGCTAGCCTTGGCAATAAGACAAGAAAAAGAGATTAAAGAAATTAGAGTAGGTCATGAGGAAACCAAATTATCACTCTTTGCAGATGATATGATGGTCTACTTAGAGAACCCTAGAGAATCAAGTAAAAAACTATTAGAATTAATCCACAACTTTAGCAAAGTTGCAGGATACAAAATAAATCCACATAAATCATCAGCATTTTTATACATCACCAACAAAATGCAACAGCAAGAGATACAAAGAGAAATTCCATTCAAAATAACTATCGATAGTATAAAATATTTGGGAATATATCTGCCAAGGGAAAGTCAGGATCTATATGAGCAAAACTACAAAACACTCTCCACACAAATGAAGTCAGATCTAAACAATTGGAAAAACATCAAGTGCTCTTGGATAGGTTGAGCAAATATAATAAAGATGGCAATACTACCTAAACTAATCTATCTATTTAGTGCTATACCAATCAAACTCCCAAGAGATTATTTAACTGACCTAGAAAAAATAACAACAAAATTCATCTGGAAAAACAAAAGGTCAAGAATTTCAAGGGAATTAATGAAAAAAAAATGCAAATGAGGGTGGCCTAGCTGTACCAGATCTAAAACTATATTATAAAGCAGTGGTCACCAAAACCATTTGGTACTGGATAAGAAATAGAGTAGTGGATCAATGGAATAGGTTAGGTTCACAGGACAAAATACTCAATGACAATAGTAATCTAGTGTTTGATAAACCCAAAGACCCAAGTTTTTGGGATAAAAACTCACTATTTGACAAAAACTGCTGGGATAATTGGAAATTAGTATGAAAGAAATTAGGCATTGACCCACACCTAACACCATATACCAAGATAAGGTCAAAATGGATTCACGCTCTAGGCATAAAGGATGATATTATAAACAAATTAGAACAATGTAGGATGGTTTACCTCTCAGACCTGTGGAGGGGGAAGGAATTTGTGACCAAAGAAGAACTAGAGGTTCTCATTAATCACAAAATAGATAAGTTTGAGTATATCAAGTTAAAAAGTTTTTGTACAAACAAAATGAATGCAGACAAGATTAGAAGGGTAGCAGTAAACTGGGAAAATATTTTCACATCCAAAGGTTCTGATAAAGGCCTCATTTCTAAAATATATAGAGAATTGACTCAAATATATAAGAATTCAAGCCATTCTCCAATGGATAAATGGTCAAAAGATATGAACAGACAATTTTCAGATGAAGAAATTGAAACAATTTCTGGTCACATGAAAAGGTGCTCCAAGTCACTATTGATCAGAGAAATGCAAATTAAGACAACTCTGAGATACCACTACACACCTGTCAGATTGGCTAAAATGACAGGAAATGATAATGATAACTTTTGGAGGGGATGTGGGAAAACTGGGACACTGATACATTGTTGGTGGAACTGTGAACAGATCCAACCATTCTGGAGAGCAATTTGGAACTATGCTCAAAAAGTTATCAAACTGTGCATACCCTTTGACCCAGCAGTGTTTCTACTGGGCCTATATCCCAAAGAGATCTGAGAGGAGGGAAAGGGACCCACATGTGCAAAAATGTTTGTGGCAGCCCTTTTTGTAGTGGCAAGAAATTGAAAGGATGCCCATCAATTGGAGAATGGCTGAATAAATTATGGTATATGAATGTTATGGAATATTATTGCTCTGTAAGAAACGACCAACAGAAGGATTATAGAGAGGCCTGGAGAGACTTGCATAAACTGATGCTGAGTGAAATCAGCAGAACTAGGAGAACATTATACACAGCAACAAGACTATAGGATGATCAATTCTGATGGACATGGTTCTCTTCAACAATGATGTGATTCCAACCAGTTCCTATTGTTCAGCGAAGAAGATAGTCATATACATCTAGAGAGAGGCCTGTGGGAACTGAGTGCGGACCACAACACAGCATTTTTATGCTTTCTGTGAATATCTCCATGCATTTTGTTTTCCTTCTTAGGTTGTTTTTCCTTCTTCTCTTTCTAGATCTGATGTTTCTTATGCAGTAAGATAACTGTATAGATATGTATACACGTATTGTATTTGTCATATAATTTATCCTATTTAGCATGTATTAGATTACCTGTCATCTAGGGGTGGGGGGTGGGGGTAAGGAGGGGAAAAGCTTGGGAAAAAAATTTTTGCAAAGGTCAATGTAGAAAAATCACTCATATGTTTTGTAAATAAAAAGCTTTATTAAAAAAAAAGTAATGGTTTTGCTGGGGACAAGGAAGTGTGGATAATCCTGTTGCAAAATGTTTGTTGGATGCCTTAGAATTTAAACTGGAGCCACCAAATTTATGATGTTGTTTTTTTCCCAATTGGTGGTATCCTCAGGAGGTTGTGATGATGCTGGTACAGGCAGGTGTTAACGAAGAGTGATATGAATGAGAGGAACTAGTATTTTTCTCCATTTCTTGGGTTTATCTATGTATCATTTTCTCCATCTGGAACATGATGGTGATAATCCTGTCCTATCTGCATCACAGGGTTTCTGTGGCAAATCAAATAAGATGAATCTAAAAATTGGAAGGAGATGTAGACATTGAATCCAATCTCTTCTCCAGGGAAAGAATTCTTATTACAACATATGTAATAATCACGTCAGTAGTCTTTGGACACTTTCATTAATAAGGGAGATCACTACTTCAGGAAATGTTCTATTTTTTAATACTTCTATTTGTTGGAAAACTATTTCTTATCTTTTTGTTCTTTGGAGCAATCCAGAATATATTTAATTCCTTTTCCAATGACAGTTTTTAACTTTAACCTGAAGGGCAATCTTTTCTTTCCTTGTTAAAGTCTTCAGAAAAGATTATTCTTTCTTATTTTCTTCATCTATGCCTCATTTCCTCATTGAACATGGTTTGTACATTCCCAGGCCTTTCATAATTTATCCTTTTCTTGAGAATTTTTTTTGGCATTGTCTCCCTGAAAAATATCATATCTTTAAAAACATGAGTTCCTCTATACATGTATGACACAGCTATTTAGTAACATTATTAATAGCATTATTCTTACTCAATGTATGTTCTCTTTCTCAGCCAGTTAAAAATGACATCTGTAATTCCAAGATACCCAGAATGGAGTCATGGAACTCTGACCAGTACTGTTGCTGGTGGAAGCACCTATAAGAATAACTGCCACTGGATACTGAGTGTATGCCCATCAGAAAGGAAATGGCTGAATAAGTTTTGATATATAAATGTAATGGAATCTTATTGTTCTACAAGAAATTATGAGCAGGGTGATTTCAGAAAGGCCTGGAAAGACTTAAATGAACTGATGCTAAGTGAAATGAGTAGAGCCAAGAGTACATTGTACACAGGAAAAGCAAGATTATATGATGATCAGCTGTGATGGACTTGGCTCTTCTCAACAATAAGGTGATTTAAGGCAATTCCAATAGACTTGTGATGGAAAGAAGTATCTGCATCCAGAGAAAGAACTATGGAGACTGATAAAATCATAGTATTTACACCTTTTTATTGTTGTTATTGTTTGTTTGCTCGTTTTTTTCCCCTTTTGATCTGATTTTTCTTGCACAGCATGACAAATATGGAAATATGTTTAGAAGAATTGTACATATTTAACCTATATTGGATTACTTGTTGTCTAGGGGAAGGGAAAGAAGGAAAAATATGGAACACAAGGTTTTGCAAGGGTGAATATTGAAAACCATTTTTGCATGTAATTTGAAAAATTAAAAGCTATCATCATTATTATTTTTTTAAAAAGAGTAACTACAAATTTTAGGTGACTTTTGTTTTGGGAGTGGGAGATTAAGGTAAGAAATGATTTTTTTCCCTGCAGAAATGTTCAGAGATGTCTGAAATGGAAAAGTTTAAGAGCTGCAATATACTATGAGTCATAATAATAAAAAGCAAAATTAATTCCTGATACTTCACTAGAATATCAGGAGGAGAGAGAGAATCAGGTGGGAAATAACTGCTTGATTGAATCATATCGATTCCTGGTATGGAAGAGAAATAAACTTAACCTATAGTTTTTTATTTTTCTTACAAAGAAATGAAAGGGAACTTTAGGAAGAATGTTGTTACCGTAATCTGAGTCATCATATTCTTGAGTTTGGAGCTCACCGAAGCTATAAGATTTCTGAATATAACTAATGGAATCTATTATCTTTGTATTTTTTAAAGAATAGGATAAATAACTACTTAAGAAGGTGTGGATTTGTTTGATGGGTCTAGGCAAAGCATTTTTTAACAGTACAAATAGATCAACACTTCATTTTTCTGTCATCATTGGAAAATGAGGAGTTCCACGTAAATTGACAGAATATCTAGAATGCTATCCCTCCTGTGTGTTTTACATCTTGGAACCCTTAGTTCCTTTCAAGTCTCAGCTCAGGTGCTGTCTGCTATAAGAGACATATCCTGATCCTGCTCATTGCTGTTTCTCCCTCGTTCTTATAACTAATATACACATATTTGTATTTGATAATCTATGTGCATATTATTTCTCTTTAATTGGATGTAAGTTTCTTGAAGGCAAGAGCTATCTTGTATTTGTCTTTATATCTCCAGTGTGTAACACAATGTCTGACATATAATAACTTAACAAATGCTTGATGAAATGAATTAATTTCCTCCATAACTGAAGCTTACTTACCTCAAGTGCCAATACTTAGACAATTAGTTTATGGAAATTTAAAAAAATATGGATTTCCTTGTATTCTTAAAATAAATAAACAAAATTTAACGTCCTCTTAATGACGGTATCATTATTACAAATATAGATCATTATACTCAATATAAAGTCAGCGATGCTTGAGGACCTCTTGAGGTACATAATTAATATATTTCAGCAGTCATGTATTGGACATTTACTATGTGCAAAATGTTTTACTAGGTATTGGAGAAAAAAAGATAAAATATGACAAAGCCTCTGCTCTCAATGAACTTCCTCTTAAATGAAATAACATGCATGCAGATAAGTGTAATAATGCCACGTGATGAGTCCTTGCCCCCTCTAATTTACTACTTTTTAATTGGAAGTATTCTTTTATTCTTGATAGGAATTAATCTTTCTTCCCCCCTTGGATATTTAATGTCTCTTTGTTTGAAATTCTTATATACCCTTAATCATTCTTTACACTTATATTATAGACATCCATAGAAAGCTATCTCTTTGCATTCTTCTGGTCACACGTTGTATTCTTGTGCTCCAGGATCTAAAAGTGTCTTGCTCTTAGTAGGTACTCAATAAATACTTGTTGAATTGAGTTGAATCTACTTGGGATTGGGAAGCTTGATAACCAGTCTTAGAGATCACAGATGATTGAGTTTTAGAGCTGGAAGGAATGTTAGAGATCCTCTAGTCCAAAGATTCTTAAACTGTGGGTCATAACCCCACATGGAGTTGTGTAACTGAATGTGAAGGTCATGAAATTATGATTTATGATTAGCAAATATTTGATTTATATACCTATTTTATATACCTACATACCCAGAGTTGTGTAAAATTTCTCAGATAAAAAGCATTCATGAATAGAAAAAGTTTAAGAAGACTTGATCTAGTCCAGAACATTCATTCTACAGAATATGACTGAGAGGTTTAATGACTTTCTCAAGATTATAGTTATTAAGGGCAGAATTAATGCTAGAGCCAAGGCTTTCTGATTGCTAGTTCCTAATGTATATCATAATTTGTTAGATTGGTGTCTAAAAATAGAAGTAAATAGATTCTGAGCTAGGACCTTAGGAGCTTTTGCATGTGAGTGTAACTTTGCCATTAAAGAGGCTTTTAAAATTTTTGTTGCCTTCCTATTTCTCATTTATGTTCAGAATGTGTTATGTTGCCAGATAAGTGATTGCTAGGTGAATGAGATATACTATAAAAAGGGAATGATATGGAATTCCTAAATGATAGAATCCCGTTAGTTGTCTAGGCTCCTTATACATTGAGAAACCACAAGGTTTTGCTCTGGTTAGGCTATTTTGTTACTGTTGGAGGAGTTTCCTAATTAAAGCAGGAATGTGAACCAGGAAAGTGAATGACACTTTGTTTTCTTTGTTTGGCTGTCATTCTTGTTCAACTTTATTTGCATGTTTATCAAATAAAATATGAGGCTTGAAGTAGGCTTCTTAGCCTATCTCCATCCTACTCCTATATATTCATCAGAACCCTTCAAAATTAAATAGTTATAAGATTTTCTTTGAGTTAAATGGAAATTTTGTAACTCTAAGTTAGATAGTTGTCTGAGACGACCTAGAATCAAAACAACATAGGCAATGAAAATAATAATTTTTAAATCAAAATATGGGTACACCCAGGATGATTTTTCAGAGTCTCCTTAAATGTGATAGCTAGTAGTCTTGGCTATGAATTAAAGAACTGTTGATATTTTTGTCAGAAAAGAGTTTTGGATTAATCGAATATTAGCAGATGAAACACAAAATCTGAGCAAATGATTCTGAGTAACTGAATCCCAAAAGAGGTAGTATAGATCATCATTGTGGCCATGTGATCAATGGAGACACTCAACACAGACAATATAATGCTCAATAGAAATATAATGTACCCCAGTCATCTTCTCACAGAAATGATATATTCAGCAGATGTGCTCAGCCATGATATAGACTTCAGGGAGTAGAAAAAAAAAAGCATATTCATGATACTACCAGAGAAATTCAACATCCCTGCCATATTGGAGACATGAATTGATTTGACAACAGGTATGATCTGGCCACATTGTTCTTTACATGTATGAACTCTGTGTTCCTTGACCTTACATGTTCTCTATGTACTTCCACCAATGGTGGTGTAGAAAAGTATGCTGCATATGTGTATGGGGGGAAGTGGGGAGTAACAAAACTTTTTATTACTTTATTGCAATTATTGATATAAAGTCTTTTGCTTTTCAATAATATCTTCTCTGATTAACTGATAAAGTTAAACAAGTCACTGGGGTCTCATCAACTGAAGTTTGTGTAAATCCTAACTCAAAAAGTGTCTCAATTATGGCATAGTTTTCTGGTAAACCAACATAAGAGTTGCTACAAAAGGGATCATCACTATTAATGCTGTAAAATGATCCTAAATATTTTCACTTGATTCAAGGAAATAATTCTTTCTAGAAAGAAATCTTCATTTAAATAATGTAGATATAAAATCAAGAAACTCTATGACTTGCTAATTAGGGAAAAAGGATATTATCAATATTGTTTTAGTTGTGCCATTTTAGGCTCAACTCTAAATCTTAGCTTATAGATAATATTCAAGGGGAGAGTTCTCCTTAAAATTCTACAAAACAGTAATACCATTAAGGGTATTTTAAAAAATGAGTCCATATACTAGTAGCAATGTGTGTCTTATAAAGTATTCTTTTCTTCCAATATGATGTGGTATCTTGGGTTGATTGTCAAATTTCACATTTAGAGTTTTTTCATGGGAAAAAGAACTTAAGAAGATGGTTGAATTGAGATATTAGTACATGTCACTTTTCCAGGTCTAGCTTTCATGCACTATTTCCAAGGATCAAGTAGGGTAGATTTGTTTAATTTGAAACATCTGAACAGGCTTAGTGGGAAAATGATGACATTCATATGTACTTAATTGCCTTTCATTCCTTCTCAATGTAATTTTCTCTATGAAAATGAGTAAAGAAGAACATATGCTTACAGGATGCAATAAACAAAAGGATACCCTAAAAGTTTTTTGTGCTCTTCTTTGTCAATTTACATTTTTATCTTGGGAATAACCCTGAACATTTTCAGGACATCTTTTAGACATCTCTCTAGAGAGGTAAGGAGATAGTGTTCCACAAGGGTAACATTCATAATTAGGAATCAAGAGACCTGGGTTTCAGTTCCAGTTCTACTATTAACTCCTTGCATAGCCTTGGGTAGGCTGTTCCTCTCTCTAGGTCTTTCTTTTCTCATTTATGAAGTAAGATAGATAGAATTAGATAGTCTTCAAGATTGTTTTCAATTCTTCAAGTCTATGAGCTATCTAAGACTATAGGTATGGGAATGAGTACATTAGCCAGGTGACTCTGTGGATATACACCCTAATATATATCTGAGCTTAGAGTCAGGAATACCTGAATTCAAATTCAGCCTCAGACATTCACCAGCTGTGTGATAAACTGGGCAAGTTGCATACTCTCTGTTTATTTCAGTTTCCTCATCTGTAAAATGAGGCCAATAATAGTGTTTTGCCTTGTAGAGAGGCTGAGGAACCTGTCTGGAGGAATCTTGATGATGTGAAATGCAAATGCCTTGGAGAGACTGTGGAACATGAATAGACATGATGTAACTGGTTTTAGTTGGCTAACCATGTGGTGAATAAGAGGCAATTTAATTGGCTACAAAGACATTCAAAAAGTATGAGCTTTTGGTTTAACTCCTTCACTTACAGAATCTAGTGAGAGAAATGTGAGGGAAGAAACTTTTGGCCTTCTCTTCTCTGGTGCCATATGATCCTATGAATCCAGACCTAGCTTCTTTCCCTGCTTTTCCACATTTATCATCCAGCTTATTCAACCAGTACAGGATCAATATTCCAAAGGACAAACAAAGAATAACCTTCAAGAGTGTCCTTCAGAACCAAGCCCAATGGCCATTGAGATGAAAACCTAAACAGACTCTGGTGAGTCTATTATTATGTAGAAATTGAATTGAGTAAACCCACTCTTCCCAGGAATGGAGGGAAAGTATATCCACAAAGTGTAAAAGATGATATTAATCCCTTTGTAAAAGCTAACTGATGTTAAGTGCTTACCTAGAACTTTGGTGGTAGTTACTGGCCCCTAATTATGGAGAAAACACTATAGATTGGATATTCCTCCATTTCACTTAGGTTATCAAATTTATTGGCATACAGTTGGGCAAAGTAACTCCTGATTATTGCTCTAATTTCCTCTTCATTGGTGGAAAGTTCTCCCTTTTCATTTTTGAGACTAACAATTTGATTTTCCTCTTTCCTTTTTCTAATTAAATTAACTAGAGGTTTATCTATTTTGTTGGTTTTTTCATAAAACCAACTTTTAGTTTTATTTATTAATTCATTAGTTTTTTTACTTTCAATTTTACTAATCTCTCCTTTTATTTTTAGGATTTCAAGTTTGGTATTTGATTGGGGGTTTTTAATTTGTTCTTTCTCTAGCTTTTTTAGTTGCAAGCCCAATTCATTGATTTTCTCTTTTTCTATTTTATGCAAATAAGCATCTAGAGATATAAAATTTCCCCTTATTACTGCTTTGGCTGTATCCCACAAATTTTGGTATGTGGTCTCATTATTGTCATTCTCTTGAATGAAATTAGTAATTGTGTCTGTAATTTGCTGTTTCACCCATTCATTCTTTAGGATAAAATTATTTAGTTTCCAATTGCTTTTTGGTCTATTTTCTCCTGGCCTTATATTGCATGTGATTTTTATTCCGTCATGATCTGAAAAAATGCATTTATTATTTCTGCCTTCCTGCATTTGATTTTGAGGTTTTTGTGTCCTAACACATGGTAAATTTTTGTATAAGTTCCATGGACTGCTGAGAAAAAAGTAAACTCCTTTCTGTCTCCATTTAATTTCCTCCAAAGATCTATCATACCTAACTTTTCTAACATTTTGTTTACCTCCTTAACTTCTTTCTTATTTATTTTGTGGTTTGATTTGTCAAGTTCTGAGAGAGGGAGGTTGAGATCCCCCACTATTATAGTTTTGCTGTCTATTTCTTCTTGCATCTCTCTGAACCTTTCCTCTAGGAATTTCCATGCTATACCACTTGGTGCATATATGTTTAGTATTGATATTGCTTCATCATCTATGGTACCCTTTAGGAAGATATAATTTCCTTCTTTGTCTCTTTTAATGAAGTCTATCTTTGCTTTTACTTGGTCTGAGATCAGGATTGCTACCCCTGCTTTTTTTTGTTCACCTGAAGCATAATAGATTCTGCTCCAGCCTTTTACCTTCACCCTGTATGTATCTCTATGTTTTAGATGTGTTTCTTGTATACAACATATTGTTGGATTCTGGTTTTTAATCCACTCTGCTATCTGCTTCTGCTTTAAGGAAGAGTTCATTCCATTCACATTCAGTTAAAATAACTAATTCTGTATTTCCTGCCATCTTATTTACCCTAGCTTATACTTTTCTCTTTCTTATCCCGTTTCCCTCCTCCCTACTATTTTGCTTTTGAAAACCACTTCCCTCAAACAATCCTTCCCCTTTAGAGCCCCACCCACCCCTTTTTCCCCCCTTTCCCTCCAGTTTCCTTATAAGTACGTCTATTATTCCCTCTGAGCCAAATCTGATGAGATGGAGATTAACCCAATTCTCATTCCCCTCCCTTTTCTCCCCTCAATCATTATAAGTTTTCTTTGCCTCTACATGTGATGTAATTTCCCTTATTTTACCTCCTTTTCCTCTTCTTCCAGTGTTATCCCTTTTCTACCTCTAATTTCTTTTTCAGTTTATCATATCATAAGATTCATAAAATCACAATAAACATATAATAATAATCATAAAATCACAGTAATCATATGATAATAATCATAAAATCACAGTAATCATATCATAATCATAATGTAATAATAGATTCATAAAATCAACCCTCATTCTATAAGTATCTATAACATAAATATAGTTCTCAAGAGTTATTTTTTCTTGTTACCTTTTTATGTTTCTCTTGTGTTCTGTGTTTGTAGATCAAATTTTTTGTTCAGTTCTGGTCTTTTCAGTAGAAATAGGTGAAATTCTCCTATATCATTGAAAGACCATCTTCTTCCCTGGAAGATAATGCTCATTCTAGCTGGGTAACTTATTCTTGGCTGTAATCCAAGTTCCTTTGCCCTTCGGAATATCTGATTCCAGGCCCTTCGATCCTTCAAAGTAGAAGCTGCTAGGTCCTGTGTGATCCTAATTGTAGCTCCCCGATATTTAAATTGTTTCTTTCTGGCTTCTTGTAATATCTTTTCCTTGGTATGATAGTTCTGGAATTTAGCCACGATATTTCTGGGGGACTTAATTTTTGGGTTTCTTTCAGGAAGTGATCGGTGGATTGTTTCAAGGAGTATTTTGCCTTCTGGGTGTAAAATATCAGGGCAGTTTTCTTTTATGATTTCCTGGAATATAGTGTCCAGGTTCTTTTTTTCATCATGGCTTTCAGAAAGCCCTATAATCCTTAGATTGTCTCTCCTAGATCTATTTTCTAGATCAGTTGTTTTTCCTAGGAGATATTTCATGTTTTTCTCTATCTTTTCATTTTTTTGTTTTTGTTCAACTGATTCTTGAAGTCTTGATGAGTCATTAATTTCCAATTGTTCGATTCTAATTTTTAATGTCGTATTTTCTTCAGTTACTGTTTTTAGTTCCTTTTGCAATTGACCAATTACATTTTTTTGTTCATTGCATTCTTTTTCCATTTTTTCTATTTTATTTTGCAGTGATCTCATTTCGTTTCCCCATGTTTCTTCTAACTCTCTTTTAAGATTTTTTATGCAATCTTCAAAGAAAGCCTTGTGACATGGAGACCAGTTTATGTCTCTCTTTGGGGCTTTTTCTGGAGTTGCTTTACCTTTAGGGGCCTCAGGATTTGAGGTCTGTTCTTCCCTCTCTCCATAAAAGTTGTCTATGGTGAGAGCTCTTTTTGGTTTTTTATTCATTTTTTTTTAAAGGTGTGAGGTCTGTTTAGGGCAAAGGTGGGACAGCTGCCTTAATTTGCCCTGGGGCAGTTCTGCTGATTGAGTTATTTCAGGAACTGGGCAGTTCTGCTGATTGAATTATGTCAGGGGCTGGGCAGCTCCGCTGATTGAATTATTTCTGGTGCTTATCAGTCCTGTTGTTTGATTGATTGCTTTAAGGTGCTGTGTAATGGCAGCTAGGTCCGATGCTCATCAGGGGTTCAGTGGTTCACAATCTATCCCCCTCAAAAGGCAGACCCTCCAAACCACCTGGCCACAATCAGGACAGATTGGTCCAAGAGGCCTGCAGAAGACTCCCAGGTGTGTGAAAAGCACAACGCTCCCACTCCTGTTCCTCCTGTTCCAGCTCCCTGCTCCAGCTCCCTGCCCCGGTCTCCCTGTGCTGCAGTCTGGGTTCAGTAGGCCACCCCCTGCCCCATTAAAACAGACCTGTTTTGAGGTTCTTCCAGAGTATCTTCTTCTAGAATCGTGTTGTTCTCCAGATATTGTGGATTTTTTTGCTTCAGAATCAGTCTAGAGGCTTCATATGTTGTTGGTTTGAGGGGAGGTTAGAGGAGGTTATAGAGAATCCTGTCTGATCTCTGCCACCATGGCTCCACCCCCGGAAGGAAGTCAACACTATAGATTGGGGGTCTTGCTGATAGCATTGGACACATTCCTAAACCTTCAGGCTATCGCTAGCATCCTGAGGAGCATATATAATATCCTGGCTCTAGGATTGTGAACTAGAATCTTTGTTACATGATATTTAATTGTGATGTGCAAAACAATTCATTCTTCCTCCTTTTCCTCCAATTCACCAGTCTGCTCAAGAAAATGAAGAGCAACCTTTAATACTTTCAGAAATATTTGTTTTCTCTTTCTCTATTTAATCACACACACTATTCACTGGCATCTTGAACATTGTGTTAAGCACCAGGAAAAACTGTATGCTCATGAAATCACAGGTTTTGAAAAAACAACCCCTAAAGTGTCAAATAGCAATGAAAAAATATATCTAGTATAGAATGGAATTCACAAAAGAATACAAGAGAATAAGAGAGGTCCAAATGTTAGATTGGAGGAAAGAAAATTGGTGTACAAGTAGAAGGATCTCATTTATTTTTTTCAGAGGTTGTTTTTGAGTTACATATTTAGGGACTGCTAGAATTTTGAAAGATCGATGGGGTAGCGGTGGAGGAAAGGGCAAAAATGATGAATCCAGTTTGAGGGAGAAGATATTACCTAGTGTGCTTGGTCTCAAAGAAGAGATATATAAATCCCTATTTCCCCTTTTGCAGAGGTTTAAGGATATGAAACATCACATATAATATCACATTTTTTTCTATGCATCAATCAGTTATGTTAAATTTTTCCCTTCTTGCTTTTTTTCTTTTAATTTTTTTTCTTCTTTTGTTTGTTGTAAGAATAATTCTATGGGAAAGGAGAGGATAAAAACAAAGGAAAATCTAGACTATGTAAAAACAAAATATATAAATAAAAGCTTTGCTAACATTCCCTCTATTCCTCCCAACTCAAAGTAATCATTTGCCAGAGTATAACAAATTGAAGAGGAGAGGAGAATAGTGTTAGGTAAGATTGGAAAGGAAGAGAAACACTAGATTGTGGAGGGAATTTGATGTTTTAGAAAGATCTCAAGATTTGAAGTCAGAGCATTGGCTGTTTCCTACCACCCTCAATTATCAAAGATGAAATCCTATGTTTTCAAAACCCTTCAAAACCTGTTACATCCTACATTTTCAATCTTCTTATATCTTATATATCCTCAGACACTCTTCAATCCAGTTATCCTGGTGCTCTTGCTTTTCCTCACAAGATACTCCTCCATTTTGGAACTCTAGGCTCTTTGCCCCTCCCTCATGCCTAGCAATCTTTCTCTCCTTATTTCTAACTCTTAACCTTCCTGGTTTCCTTCTACTCCATCATCTAAAATTCTACCTTCTATAAGAAATCTTTATTACTAGTGCCTTGCAATTTGGAACTATACCCGAAGGACTATCAAACTACGCATATCTTTTGATCCAGCAGTGCCATTGCTGGGCCTGTACTCCAACAGGATCCACATGTGCAAAAATATTTGTAGCAGCCCTTTTTGTAATGGAAAGGAACTGGAAACTGAGTGTATGCCCATCAACTGGAGAATGACTGAATATGTTGTACTGTATAAAAATAAAAGAATATTATTGTTCTATAAGAAACGATGAACAAGCTGATTTCAGAAAAGCCCCTTCTCCATTCTTTCTACTCTTTTCCACAAATTTACATTCTGGGCATAGCTGGGCTGGACTCTGGGCTGCTGCTATTTTTTGTTTCTTTACTTATAAAAAACTTTGTGGGTGGTCAGCCAACAAACACTTTTAATCACCTAATAGAGATGCCAAGCTTCTAAGCTGCTAAGATTTAAGGATTCCAAAAAAAGGCAAAAAAATTCACTGTCTTCAAGGGCATGCCCAACTTCAGAAGTTGTATGTTAAGGGCCAACTTGAGATATAACACCAATAGCACATTTCCTATTCTACTTCTTCTCACATAGTAAAGAGGAGGGAGGAAGGGGTTACTAAAGTAAGTCTCTGAAGTAACTTGAGCTTCTTTACAGTAACATTTATATATAACCCTAAGTATTATTTCCATTTAAAAGTAATAATAAATACAGGCTCTACAAATCTTAGTTTTCACACAAAAAGCATTAATAAAATTTCAGTTTAACAACTGTTGAAATAATTTTCTTTACTTGTAAAATGAAGGGGGTAGATTAGGAGTCAGGAGTTCTTAACATTTTTGTTTAATGGATCCCTTTGGTAATCTGCCAGTCAATAAACAATTTTAAGTCTCCTACTATGTGCCAGACATTGGGAATACTAAGAAAGGTAAAAGACAAAACCTATTCTCAAAGAGCTCAGTCTGATGTGGAAGACAGCATACAAACCACTATGTAAAAACAAGCTATATATGGGATAAATAGGAAACAATCAATAGAAGGAAGTGAAGAGTGATTAGGACAGATTTCCTGTAGAAAGTGTAATTTTAGCTGGGATTTGAAGAAGTCCATGGATGCCAGAAGACAGAGATGAGGAAGGAGAGTGTTCTAGGTATGAGGCACAGCCAGTGAAAATTTTGCAAGTCTAGTGACTTTCTCAGAATATTGCTTTTAAATGCATAAAATGAAATTCATTGGATTACAAAAGAAATGAATCATATTGAAATATACCATCAAAATATTTAAAAAGACAGTTAGTGAATCCCTATTTACTTGTTGATCTCCATGATCCATTCCAAATTTAGGGTTCTTTTATTGAATATATGACCTAAATAATGATTTCTTAAACCAAATTGAAAGAATGTCCTTAACCTCTCTGGGCCTCAGATTCCTTATGCATAAAATGAAGAGACTTGCTAAAAAAATTTCTAACAATTAAAGCTATTTATCAGTGGGATTGGCTGCTTTCAGACATACTAGATTCCCCCTGAATAGAGGTCTTTAAGCAAAGGCTGTATTACCACATATCCACATACCCACAACTTTGTAGAAAGAATTATTGATCAGGCAAAGTTTAGGCTAATTTTTTTTAATAGTTCCCTTTCAACTTTAAGATTTTAGGTTTCTCTGACTCAATGATCTTACGCTTCCTTTCAGCTTTAAGACTTATAATCCTAAATACTGTCTTTGTAGAGCAATATTAGTGTCATCTGGCTCAGGAGATAATAAATATGAATATTTTTAAATCAGAAGAACCTTTAAATTATCCTGCAAAAATATACAGATACTGAATGAAATGGGAGAAATAGGTAGTAAAGAAATATCTAAATGATCCTTAAAATGCAAAATTCTGTGTATCGTTGCTTTATCACTAAGGGGCATTTTTCCTTTATGTAAAGAGGTCTCTGAAGTTTTCATGACAACAAAGCTTTCAGATGGATGGTGAGGCTGAGAATTTTCACTAGGGGGCAGCCTATAACTAGAATGTGAGATTATAAATTCTGTCTCATCTGATTTCAATAAGAAACTGACCCAGGGGGGCGCATATTCTCTGCACAGCTTTTAAAGGAAAATTTATGCATCTATAAAGTGTTGAATCAGCACAGTTGCTCAGTGGTAAGTAAAGGAAGGAAAAGGTCTTGCATAACATTAAAAACCCAGCATAAATAGATGGTTAACCGTGCAAGTTTTGTGTGCTATGAAAACAAAATCTTTTTTCATGCTGAGCAGTGTATGGGAGCTGCCTTCAGAATTTTTAATGGGATAACATTTTAGCCTTTCATGGACACAGACACACACAGAGTAAGCTAAAAATTACTATATAGCTGTCCACTCCTATTAATAATACAAAGAAACTGAAATAGAAAGGATGAAACAAGTAATTTCTTTTAACTGTAGGCATGAACTGAACACATTATGTTGAGATTTTTGCTTAAATAGTGAATTTTGCCTCATCCTGCGCATACACACACACACACACACACACACACACACACACACACTTTTCTGAGACCATTTTTTCCTTTGTTTTATGTTTCCCAACTACCCTCTAAATATCATCTCCAGTGTCCAGGAAAGAGTTATCACTTTACCTTTTTTTTTTTTTTTCTGGAGTCTTGAATTTCTTATAGGTTTCAGTTCTGAATATTCTCTCAGGAAATTAATAATAGAAATGTGCTTTGTAAAGGCCTTCTAGTCTCATCTAGAGCTGGTAAGTCGTATTGTTCTTATGACTGGAGGCAGTCACCTGAGGACTGTAATATGTCTTAGTGGGACTACTCTGACTGCATGATTTGGGTGCTGGAACAGTGTAAAAATAGTTGAATGCACTACTGCTTAAGACAGATAGGTAGTATAAAGCTGCCAAAAAATTCCCCCTCCAATTAGAGCTTCTTAAAGGATATGTGGCTACAATATTATGCAAATGGAACTTAGTGAAAAAGAAAAGAGGAATATATTAATTGGGAAGGATAAGTAGCTTACTAAAGCAGGTGCCTAGACTAGCAGCATACTGGGACAGAAAACTAGAGAGGAGAAAGGGTTTTATTTGTGAAACTATTATTTTGCTTAATTTTCACGTTTTATTTAACCTTTATCTGTCAGCACAGTGCTTTGCACGCAGTAAGTGCTTAATAAATGTTTATTGAATTGTTTATCCTTTTTCTTCTTCCCTTTCCCATATCTTTACTTCTGAAAGTTGACAATACCATCTTCTCAAACACCTGAGTTTAAAACCTTAGAGATGTTTCTG
The DNA here is from genome assembly GCA_023553655.1 of Myrmecobius fasciatus. Classification (NCBI taxonomy): domain Eukaryota; kingdom Metazoa; phylum Chordata; class Mammalia; order Dasyuromorphia; family Myrmecobiidae; genus Myrmecobius; species Myrmecobius fasciatus. The sequence continues at coordinate 89,848 of JAJPUD010000637.1, read as the reverse complement.
ATTCTTCTTTCTCTCTCAACTCAATGTTGTTCTGTTTGTAGTGTTGCTCAAAACTGTCCTTTCTTTCTAGTTCAAGTTCTTACTTTTATCTTTTTTTTTACTTAGACAATTATGATGACATCACTCTTATATCACCCTTCATTCTATCACTATGCAATCCATCTTTTACATTGTTGTCCATTTTAACATCCAAATGTATCTCTTTGATCATGTCAGTCATCTCCTCAAAAACTTTCAATACATTTCCATTGTCTGCTTAATAAAACATTGCAGAGACTGCAATCTAGCTCCAGTCTACTTTTCCGAACTTATCTCATATTCCTCTAATTTATCCAAAGTATTTGATTAAGTGACCCATCTTCATCCTTAACTCTCATTTTCTTGTCACTCATGTGACTTGTCATTTCTAGAATGTACTCATTTCTTTCAGTTGAAATTTATTATTTCTATCAAGACTCTAAACTGGTGTTATCTACCCCCCCCATTATACCTTTTTGACTTTCACAGCTGAAAATGATCATTTCCTTCACATATTTCTCGTAGTACTTTGCATTTACCTGTGCAGACTGGGGACCTTCCCCACTTCCCTTCAACTCCTTTCTGTTGTTGTTATTGTTGTTGTATTCCCTCCATTACAATAAAAGCTCCTTGGCAATAGAGTATCTCTTTATTTTTACTTATATTTGTATTCTCAGTACTTAGCACGGTGCCTGGCACATAGCAAACACTTACATGCTTATTTCCTTCTTTCCTTCCTCCCCTGCTTCTTTTCTTCCTCTCCTGCTTCTTTTCTTCCTCAGTTGTTCCATCTCTTTTCCCCTTCTTTGTTTTCTTCCTTCATTTCTTCCTCTTTTCCTTCCTTCTTCCTTTTTCTTCACCCTCCTTCTCTTCTTTCTTTTCTTCCTTTTTCCCTTCCTATAGAGTCAAATAGTGTCCTTTCTCTTCTCTCCCACTTCCAAGGATTAATTCTTTCTCTCTGACCTTAAGTTGCCCTGGATTTTGTCGATTTCCTTTTCCCCATAAAAATAGGAAAGCATAATATATTCTTTTACAGAAATTATTTTGTGTTGCCTAAAGTGTTTATCTCTATATATTCCTCCACAGAACTCTTATAATATAATGTTTGCTTTTGCCTTAATTGAATTTTTCCTGTGCCTAGAATACTACTATTCCTTTCCATCTCTACCTCTATGAAACCCCCTCTCTCACCTTCAAGTCAGAAGTGGTCTCCTTCTCTCATTTAAACTCTCCTACCATTGTTTATAACCAAAGTGGTATCTATGGAGTGGCTTGCATTTTGCCTCAGTATATTGAATTAAGTATTAATTCTTTAATAGCTAGAAACAATAACAGAACTTAGCATATAGTTAAGAAGAATAAGCAGGAAGCTACCACTTGGGAACTAGGAAGCTTCTTTCCATCTCCTACCACCTTCTTCTGGTGAAACTTTAAACCAGTACAGTAGTATCATAGGGTCTGTTTTCTCACCATGGTTCCAAAACTGTTTATGTCTCAATGAGATTATATTTTATGATGCTTGTCCCAGATGTGGTGTATGTTCCATGCTCCATGTGCAAAAATTCCTAGTCATAGCTCTGTACCTCTCTTATGTGATGACCATATGTTATTTTGTAATATAGCTATTTGTGCATATGTTTAATCTCCACTAATAAATTATAAGTTCCTTGAGGGAAGGAAATCTATATTATTCACCCTATTACTTCTTGCAATTCATAGAACAGTGCTCTGCATTGAGTAAACACTTGGTGAATATCCATTGATTTTAATTTTCTAGAAAGTTTCCTAAGGAATTAGACTATGATATAACAGGTATTTTTTTTTGTTGTTGTTGTTGAAGATAAGCTATTTTGAGTTTGGTTTGGAATTTAGTAATACCAAAATCATTTGTCTGAAGCTTACCTTTGCTTATGCAAGTCATTCTGTCTTGGGCCTGTATTCTCATAACAAACAGAAAACTTCATAACAATTTCCCCAAACAAAAACTTCATTTTACAATGTATATGCTTAAAAAATATGCTAAAGCATAAATGTATATATGTTATCTGTGGATATTTTCACTTCTACTCCTTTGTTTAAAGAACTTTTCATCCCCCTTTGTAGAAACAAATTTCCAAAGGAGACTCTTAGTGTTGCCAGGACAATTAGACCTTTCATGGTGCTGCTCATAGCATTAGGTGCTATTCAGGCTTTCCCAGGTACCAGTTCATTTCAACCATGGCTCCTCTGAGAATAACTGCCCCTTAGAGAAGAATTGGTCCTGCCAAGCTTTAATGCCTGAAATGATTTTTCAGACGGTTTAGGTTTGATGTAACATATGCTATTCATTGCCAAGTATCTTCTGTGTTCATTTTTAAGTTTACCTTATGTTATCAGACTCTCTCCCCAAAACATTACCTTATGTTACTTTACCTTTCTGTTTGCTTACCATATTTTTGTGTAATTTTCCTGAAGCCTTTAGATGTTGTAGAGTTTTTTTTTGTTTGTTTTAAAAGAATTCACTTTAGAAGTAAGAACCAAGATTGACACATACAAACACTTTGGAAAAATGTCAGGTCTTCGGGAAACTGAATTCAATGAAAAGAGGCACCAACATAATAAGTCAAAACTCTGAATTTATTCAAAATCCAAAATGAATGAGTCTTAACCAGCTAATAACACAACCAGATACTGTCTGTATTTCTCTGTACAAATGTCATTTTCTTTACACACAGTTAATAGTTTTGTTTATAAAATAATTTTTATGGTATCAGTTAAGCTGATGTCAACAAGCTTAGGGTTTTTGAATAGAGGTAAATTATTAAGGAAATGGACTTTGCTTGGGCTTTTATCTGGGAGTTTTGGATTAATGAACCCTAGAAGTACCTATGAAGCACATCATAATATAATATTTGAAATTGTTCAACCTAGGGTCTGAATATCTCCAAATAAGCCAATCTGCCCCCTCCCCCCCCCCCAGGGATTATTTTGGTTGATGTGGAGAACTTAGTGCTTTTGAATTAAAACAAGAACAACAACAACAAAACAATAACCCAATCACATCACATGCAAGTCAACATTAAAAGCTTGTTTTTTCATTTCACATTATGGTGCCATACTGTTGGTGGCTCTTTTTAAATTAAAATTTTTGGTGGATTGAGTAACTTCATTGGTGCAGGAAGCTCCCCAGTGGGGAAATGCCCTCTACTAATGCAGACTGGTAACTGTTTTACAATTTAACATTTTAGAGAGATGCCTGGGCCACATAATGATTAACTGAATTGCCCAGATTGATACAGGATGCTTCTTGGGTGCTTTATATACATAGCTCTTTGCAGATTAACAGTAGGAAGGCTTATAAGAACATAGATCTAGACCTGGAAGAGATATTGGAGGTCATATAGGCTTCTTTATTTTTCATGGAGCCATATCCTGGACTTGTTCTTCCAGAGTAAGGCTAGCTACATCCCAGGGATTGGAGGTATCTTTTTTCAATGCTATGTGCTCAAGCCCCCAATTCTGTGGTCTTTTGTTCATTGTTAACTACCAATAATTAAAGCCCCCATTCCTCCCATTGCTCATTCCATTTAACCAACTAAAAAGAAACAAGCCTTTATAAAGGGATATTGACTGAAGATATAATAAGAAAAGAAGCATAAACACCTGGGTGTATACTCTCCTCTATATCACCTAGATTTCTGAGAATAGTGGGTTCAGACTTAACACAATTCCTACATAGTATTTTTCCACCAAGTTCGCTTCCAAATGCATCATTGACAGTGGCTTGATGATTCTCTACCTCTGTTACTGCTAGACTGGGCTGGTCAGTCACCTGGGGCTTTATTTCTTGCTATTTGTCTTCTGGGAAAATCCCAGTATGGAATCTGGCTCCCAGATTTGTGATTGCTTATTTTTCTGACCTTTCAAAGTTCAAAAAATTGTAACCATCTTCAAACTCCTTTACCTAAAATCAAGAATAATAGACACAACAGCAAAAAGAAAGTAAAAGCAGGATCTTGCATTTTTAGCTTTGTTATATGGCATGATAGGGAGATAAAGTACTGAGGTATTTCTTCTCAGTAAGGGCTTAATTCTTGTCTTCTCCAACATCAATCAGTCTAGGAAGAGCCAGACAAGACAGTCTCTGTACAGTGTACTTAGCTACACATCTAATTTGAAGGTTCTTCTTCATTACTTGGTCCAGTTATATATTTGCATAAGCAGGGCATTTCCTTTACACATCATTATGCCTTACTAGAAATAGGCTCCCTAATCTCTTCCATGCATTAGATACCCTCCCCTTCTGTTACATATTGATGAAGAAACTGGGGCAGCTAGTTGGTGCAGTATATAGAGCAGTGGCCCAAGAATTAGGAGGACTTGAGTTCAAATGTGGCTTTAGACACTTCATACTTCCTAGCTGTGTGACCCTGGGCAAGTCCCTTAACCCTAATTGCCTCACCAAATGAATAAAGTAAAATAGATGAAGAAACTAAAGCCAAAAGAAATTGTTTGATTGCCCAATGCCAAAGGTAGTTAGTGGCAAACTAATCCAAGTCTTCTGAATCCCAAATGACCTTTCTTTTTTTTTATCACATCAGTGGGATAGCATGAATTGAGCTGTCTAAGAATAGAACTTTGGGCTGGAGTCAGGAAGACCTAAGAGCAAATCCAGTCTCAGATAATTACTAGCTGTGTGACTGATTCTAGTTAAGTAACTTTCACCTTTGTCTCAGTTTCTTCAAATATAAGAATGGGGATAATAATAGTACCTATCTCAGAATTGTTGTAAAGTTCAAGTGAAATAATATTTGTAAAGCACATAGCACAGATTACAGCATCAATAGCAGTTTCTTTGGTGGAAGTCATAAAGAATCTCAGGGTATGAGGTTTTATAACACATAGTTCATTGGAACACGGATGAACAATGCCTTCCCTGATATCTCTGAACTAAACAATGGCTCCATTCTCTAACGAATTTTCTCTTATGTCCCAAGATAGGTAGAATTTCACCAGGTTTGTTTATCTAAAAGGAGCTGTTTAATGGGGATGTTTTATACATTGTCAAATTCCAGCAAGAGTTTGAGAAGCTTTCACCGTGGGATTAAAGTGGGTGCTGCTCTCATTCTGCCACTTCCTAACAATGAAGTCATAGTTCAATCACTGGGATCCCTAGACAAAACAGATGTTCCAGCTTGTTCTGATTGTCTTCAGCTGTGTGTGTGTGTGGGGGGGGGGAGACAGAGAGAGAAAAGGAGAGAGAGAGAAGGAGAGGAGAGGAGAGACAGAGAGAGAGAGAGAGAGAGAGAGAGAGAGAGAGAGAGAGAGAGAGAGAGAGAGAGAGAGAGAGAGAGAAGAGGGAGGGAAGGGAGAAGTGGAGAAGGAGGTACTCTTCTGAAATAGAGGGATCTTTAAAAGCAAATATTATTACTGTTATTTTAGAGCAGGGGTAGCAAAAGAGATAAAGCCAAAATTCTTTATATACAAGTAGAATGTCTATAATAACTAATGAGCTATTGTAGCGGTTATACCATTGAACAGTGGTGAATAGCATGTGTTACCTCTTGAATACTTTTACCCAGTTTTTCTGATGATCAGTTTTTAAGAGTTAGCTAGGGATGGGGTAAAATCTGTGGTCATAGAACAGAGTAAGGCCTGGACTGGAATTAAAATCATGACTGATCCTCTCCTTCTTCCTTTGGGCCATAGATAAAATGAGGCATCACTAATATATTAATCCTGATTTTGTTCAACCAAAGTTTGCATGAATTTTTGACAAGGAAGCATATTCTTGCTCTGACTGAGGTGGGCATAGCTATTTGATAATTTGATTATATTTCATTTTCAGAGCATCAATAACATTTTGATTTGTGTATGAATTGGATTTAAGTGAGGTAGAGTTACACTCTCTCTTCTAGTCATCAAAGTTCAGCGGCAAAACAACCACCACAAAAAAGATAACTGACTGGTGGTGGCCTGGGATGCAGCAAATGACCTTGGCATCTTAATGTCTGACCACATCAAGTACACACAGTGCCTGCTTCAGGCACTTCATGGCCTTTGGAAGAAACTGTTCTCATTTGCCTACTCTATTAGGGAAGTCTTCACACACTTCATTGACTGAGTTTAAGGCCTATTGGTTACTCTCAGCCTGATTTAACCCATCTGCTAAGGCAGTTTTACTAGGCTATGGCTTCTTGGAATCACAGATGAGAGTTGGGGGACAGGTTGACACCAAAGTTGGATAAGCATCCTTTAAAGGGAATTGGAAAAATCCTCATACTATAGATAATACTTCTTCCTCAACACTCTATATACCTGTACCCGATAAATGACCAAACACTATAGAAGTAATAAAACAATAGCTAAAGTATTTAAAAAAAATTTCCACATATATACATATATATCAATATCACATGACTATAATATCACAGACTTTGAGGAAGAGGGTACTTTAGATGATGTCTAATTTAACTGTAATTTTACAGATAAGAAAACTGAGGTTTAAAGACATTGTTACATGTCTAAGGTCAGTCTGCTTTCTAATGCAGAGTATTACTGGACAAGTGAGGTAAAAAGCCAACCATAAGTCACTTCAAATAGATCACTTATCCTTCCATATGCATGGCATTATATGCAATTGTTTGGAGTCTATACACACATACTTCTAGTATGACATGTGATTTTGTTAGCAGTCTGAATGCCCTTCAGTATGCCCTAATTGTGAGACTTAATCTGTGTTCATATGATACTTTCTAATAAAATAAAATTGTGCTTTTTAGTTATGGCTGGATATTTGGCACCAATGCGCATAGTAGAAAACTAAATATTGCTTTAATGGTCATATGAAATAATTTATTTAATCTCTTTAGAGTACTTGTTTATGGTTGGATATACTTACTCTTGTTCTTTCAATATGAGGGGGAAAATATGTTAGTAAGACTTATCAGATACAGGATATACATCTGAACTTAGGGTCAGGCAATCAGCATAGGTGTTTCTTCACTGATGGTAAATGGTTCTACTATTCTGCCACTCTTACAACCCATGGATTATTATGACTAGGGAAGTTTCCCAGAGTACCATTTCCTTCAAGGAAAATGTGAACACAGGACTCTCTCTCTTGTAGATTCAATTTTACTGACCCCATCCCTCTCCCATACTCTGACCACCTGTGAGCCATACAACTAATACCCAATGATTAAAGGACCATAACTCTTATACCACCATGAATTGTGGTTATACATCATGTCCTGGACTGGTCCCAATTTACTGCTATTAAAGATAACTGAAATGATGCACTTGGTGTTCTGTCTCTGAAGAATTCTTGCAGCCAATTTCAATCATCTACACTGGAAGGCTGCCAATGCTTGTGTTTCCCACCTCTTTGTGTGCTCTGGGATAGTGTATGTGTTTCCCTCATGGGCTTGTTCTCTACCCTTACAATCTTTATATTGTAAAGGACTTAATCTCACTGTGTATACTGCCTCTTTAGGCTATATGTTCACCTAATTACAGCTTTCTGACCTTCACCTTAGGAAAACTCTAAGAAATGATACAACAGCTTCCTTATTGAAAGCATGTACTGGCTTAAACTATAATTTTGTACCTCCAAATCACCAATGAGATCAGACTATCCTGAGATTTTTCAGACTTGGAAAAGTGATCATTTTTTCTCACTGTTTTAGTTAGTTGATTAACAATTAGCTTTTTATTACTAGCATTAGTTAAAAAAATCTTTAGTGTTTACAAAGTGCTTTCATATACATGGCTTATATCTTTAAATCCCATGAAGTCACCAAGATAGGTATTATTATTATTCCTGTATTTGGAGATAAAGAAATTGAAGCTCATAGAGCTTAAAGGACTTGCCTAAGGCACATCACAAATTGTGGAGTTGAAATATGAAAGTATCTTAACTCTAAATCATGTGATATGGCTCATCTGTGGTTTTCTTCAGAGTTTCCAAGTCAGAGGCTTATATAATGAAATTCAAAGAGTGAAGAAATAAAAACTTATAAAAAAGAAAAACAGAAACTAGGGTGCTTTTAAAAGCCCAATCAAAATAGAAACAAGGTGAGTTTTCATCCCAAAAGATGACTTTGAAGTATCAGACAAATTTTCACTTAGAGAGATGCCACCAAGCAACCATTATTGGTTAAATTGTCCTGAAATAATTGGTACTGAATATAAAATATAGTTATATATAATTTTGGTAGACACTAAAACAAAAGATTTAGTCTTAGTGAGTGCTAGAACAACTCCTTTATGACTGATTTGACTGAATTTTTAAATTTTTATTTAGGTTAAGTACCATGTATAAATATGGCCTATTGAAAATTAAAGGCCTGGCGTTAAAAATCTTTAAAAAAAGTGGAGAGGAAAAGGGAACAAGACTTTATTAAGCTAGGTACTGTGTAAAGACAAATGCATTTGGGAATTGTTGTTGTTGTTGTTTGTCTTTCATTCTGGAAAAGAACCATGACATCAGGGAGATGATGCCATGACATGCAAGTGAATTGGATTTAAGTAAGGGAGATCACCTGCCTCATTTTCTCTTTCAGAGCCATCTCAGTCCAATGACAAGATATAGATCAAGACTACTGGATATGGCTCTAGTGAGCAGAGGAAAGAGAAATTATAAACAAGGAGTTGAGCTTCTTCTTCATTTCAGTAGATAGAAACAGGAGTAATAGTTGGAAATTTTTGTTTTTTTCTCCAATATTCCTTTAAATTGGGAAGAAACATAATCCATTGCATTGCCTTTGAGGTATTTTAGATGACTAATGGTAAAGATTATCTAAGTCTCTAGGATCTAAGAAAAATTTGTCAGTGATTGGGTGAAGGTGTGGGTAAAGGTAAAATTTATTTTAATTAAAAATTCATTTATTTCTTTTGTTACAATATCATAGATATTTCCCAATATAACTCTCACCATATTGAACCCTCTTTCTGAGAAAGAAAAAAATACTTACGCAGAACCAAGGGACAAGCAACCATATTTGACACATTCCACACCTGTAGGACTTGATCTTTCTACCAAGAAATGGGGAATTTTTTCATTGCTTCTCTGGCCCTCAGATTGGTCTTTGTAGTTAAGTTCAGAGAGGCAGAGTGAAGCAGAGGGCAAAGAGCTAGACTAAAAGTCAGAATAGAATTTGGAGCTCAAAACTTAAAAAAAAAAACAACAATGCTCAAATGTTTAAAAAATTGTCTTAAATTTAATAGGGGGAAAATTATTATTTTTAAAAGAGAAAAACCTAGATTTAATTCCTACCTCTATGACATATTGTCTGTGTGACCCTAGTCACCTTTAAATCCTCAGAGCCCCAGACAGCTTGCTAAGGCTATAAATTACAGAAAAGGTGAACAGTTGAATTTTTCACTGGGAGCCCTCTACCCAAATGAAATTCATACATCTTGTTCTAAACAAATAAATTAAAAAAAAAACAATACGTGGCTGGTTTTTAATGTTTTATGCTATTTTAATAATTGTGTATTTAGTTCTCCTAAATCAGCTTAATTCACTCTGTATCAGTTCTTTTGAATATTTCCCAGTTTCTTAGAATTTCTTGTCTTTCTCTTTTTGTGAAGGATGGATTTCAGTAAATTAGATCTCGTTTCAACTTTTCACTAATTCTTATTGCTAAGGATTTATCTCTCTTGTGACAGGAGAAAGGTTGGTGAAAATTTGACAAGGTATTTTACATGTAGTGATCTTTGAAGACTGGTTAATGGAAACTAAGTGTTTTACAAACTAAGAGGTGGGGGAAATCTCTCACCCTTGAACAAAAGGTAAACATTCATGGAGAAAATAAAGATTCAAGGAACATAGAAAGTAACTGTGTGAAATAAATTTATCTCAGAGGATTGTAATCTAACAATTCAAATAGAAAGAAGAAAACCCTAAAAGCAAGTAAAATACTTTAGGAGGTTTCAAAATCTTCAGTGGCAAAGCTATTGACAGTTGAAGTTAGAACCCAGATCTCCCAAATCCTAGTTTAGTGGTCTTTCCAGAAGTAGGAGTATGCTAAAGATTAATTTGATAACAACCCTTGATATAAATCTAATTTTAAGGCATTTGTGTTAAAGGATCTGCTGTAGGTTTGAGTATTTTTAACAAGTTATTTAACAACTTATTTCAAAATGTCTTAAGAGTGGTGACACTTGTTAGGAAGATGGTCTAACAAAAAGATAAAGTCTTAGAGGGACAAAACAAAAAATTCAGGTAGCTAGGAAAATAGTAATTTATGCTAAAATGAATGTGGTGCCATCAAGATTTAAAGGGTCAGTGGAGATGATGCTAATATTTCAAATTAACCTGGGTTAGCATTTCACAGTCTATGGCTATCTGTATATGTCAGAACTGTCAGCTAGTGGCTAGATAGACGATTTGAAGAAGTCATAGGAGATGCCAAGTAGCAACTTGATTTCATGATTAATTCAGAAAGTGATAAATAAAATTACTTGTCAAGAGTCAAATAACAGAAGTAAAAAGGCCACCAAATGTAAGTTATTAGTTTTGTGTTTCTCGAAAATGCAGCCTTGAAATAAATGATTCCCTCCTCCCCATGCCCTTACCCACAATTCAATTTGGTGCTAGCCCCAAACTGTTACATTAATTATAATTAAACCCTAGGAGAATTATCTTTATGAGTGCCAGAAAATGTTAGTGCCCCAGGGAACTCCAAAGCTGGAAATGTAATGTAAGTAATCATCAGATCAATTTTATCTTCTCTAGAACAAAAGAAGAGCTGGGAAGTTATGATCACCCACAGTTCTTCAAGCAAGAATTGCTAGCATTCATTCCCCAAGAAAATAATTGCCCTGGATTCTTTGGGTCATCTGACAAACTGCTTTCTGGTTTATTGATTTGCTGCCACATTGAAAAAAGTAATAAATCAATAAACAACTTCATTTAGAAAGCAGGGATAAGTGGTATGAGCCCAAGGAATGACACAGAGCTTTGGAAAAGGGATTCTGGTTCTTGAAGGGGGGAAAAAACTCTTGGGAAAAACCCTGTGAACTTGAAAGGGTAGCCTGAAAAGGGAATTCAAGGAAAAAATTGGAATGATGGAAATTCTTGGGCTTGCTCAGCTCTATTTTTTCATTAGATTAACATGGCTTGTAGGAAGAGAAGGAACCTTAAGTGTGAATTCTAAGACTCTTGGGAGAAAGGCTGGGACTATGTATGCGACAAGACCAACAGAGTTAAGAGATCTTAATATGTAGATGAAATGGTGATTCTGGATTCATTAGCAACAAGGGGACTTGGGGGAACATGTACCACTAATAAAGGAAGCCTAAACAAAATGGCATCAGGAAACTGGAATTATATCTTTAAAAATTAAGACAATTTTAAAACTGTGTTTTTGGAAAAACATAAGAGTTCAAAACTGTAAGAATAAAATCAGTTCTATAATGATCATGAGGAAATTTGATGTTGTGTTTGGGAAAAAGAAAGATTACTAATCTAATACTGACAGTTATGAGAAATAGTTAGAAAGCCAGGTCAAAAGATCAAAACATTTTTCCTTAATGCCAGAAGCCTGAAAAATAAAATCATAAATTAGAATGTAGTATATGAGGACCTTGACTCAGAAACTTGGTAGAAGTATAAGCAATAAGATACCATATTGTCAGAATATAGTCTTTTATTTGGGCACTACACATAAAATGAACAGACAATAGTAATGGTGTTAAAAAAAATCTTAGACAAGGGAAATACTATGGAATATCTGTGGATGGAAATTCCATTCTTGAATAATAAAAATATAATAGGGTTATATCAAACAAGACAATGTGTATAAAGTACTTTTTAACTATTAAGAGCAGTATAAATATAATGGATTGTTGTTATTGATAATAGTTATGATTTTATTTAATGTTCCAGCTGTCTTGTTACTCTGATTTTGTAACCTGTTATTGAATTGTTGTTGTTTTTACTATTATATGGATAAGTTCACAGCACTAGAGTAATTAGACTCTGCTGGATATATTAAATAAGATTTGGAAAACTGTAAAAGTAGGCCAGCTAGAAATAATGGGAGCTTCAACTACCCACAAATATATGGTTAGAAGAACTCCTCAGGATAAGATGTGAGTTCAGGCTTTTTAATTAATGTAGAATGAATTTTGGAACATATAACCCAAAACACAACAAAACAATACAATAAATAATCTTCAACCTAGATTTTGGTAGTGCAAAGATATATTTATGAACCAATGAGAATCCCTCTGTGATCACAATATATAACAAATTTAACCTTCTATCAGAAGGGGCAAAAGGAGTTCATCAGTTTTTGACAAGATTTGGGCATGAGTTAAAAAAAAAACAACAGGAATGTTTAAACTATAGAAAGTCTATAGGCTATTTAAGAATATCTTACTAGAAACTCAAGAAAGTTGACCATATGCTGCCCATTAAAAGGAAAAAGTAGGGGGGGAATCTAAACTTGAATGATCAATTGGTACAAGAGAGCATTTGTAAAGGAAAGAGATTTTTTTTTTAAATTTGAAAAGATTGGGCAAGTAGAAAAAAGTTAAGAACATTATGCAAAAAGATACAAATTAGGTGGCCAAAAATAATTTCAACAGTATCTTGAAAAGATCTCTAAAAAATGGATCCATCTATCCCTGCTAGTTCTTATCATACATCTTCTTTCTGTGGCTGAACTCCTTGAGAAGACTGTTTACAACTGGTATGTCCTCATTCTTTCCTCATGATTCTCTCTGTTCTAAAGCCCAGCTTCTAACCTCACCATTCAACTGAAACTACTCTCCCCAAAGTTACCAATGAACCTTTTCTCAAGTTTGATTCTTCTTGGCCCCTTTGTAGCTTTTGATATTGTCAAATATGCCAAATTCAGGAAATTACCTAGAAAATTACTGGAATGATTTGATAAGAATTTAGGAAAAGCTATATTAAAGAAATAAAGACAATAAAAAAGAGATTCTGTACACTGTTCTCTCTTCTCAAGACCAGAAGAATTTGGTCTATCAGTTTGCTTTTATAAACCACCCAAGAAGTTGAGATCTTCTTTGTTAAACATTCACCCTTCCAAATTCAAATTAGCCAATAATCTTGAGTTCTATCATTAAGGTACTAGTGAGTAAGGTCCTGCTCAAATTTTACTTAATAAAAGCCTATGTTCTTTTATTATTATTTTGTTTTTTCCCAATTTAAAGAAATTTTGTTTTATTTTCAGTCCAAATTCTCTCCTCCACAAAGCAAGAAATACAAAGCCCATTACAAATATAAGTCATACAAAATGAATTTCAACATCAGTCATGTTCAAAAACAGAAAGACAAAAAATTACTTCAATCTGTCCTCTGAGTCCATCCATTCTCTACATGGATGTGGATAGAATTTTTCATCATGAGTCCTTTGGAATTGTATTGGGATATTGTATTGATCAGTTAATAAGCCTTTCAAAGTTGATTACCTTTACAATATTGCTATTCCTGTGTACATTGTTTTTCTAGTTGTATTCATTTCACTTTGTATAAGTTTTTAAAAGTCTTCCCAGGTTTTTTTATTTTTCATTGTTTCTTACAGTGCAGTAACATTCTATCCCATTTACATACCATAACTTGTTCCACCCTTCTACAATTGTTGATCATCTCCTCATTTCTAATTCTTTGCCACCGCAAAAAGAACTGCTACAAATATTTTTTGTACTTACGGACTCTTTTCCTCTTTCTTTGGTCATTCATCTATCATATGATGAGCCAGCTTCTCTCTTTGATAAAGTAATTCCCTCTCCATACACAATCACATAAGAGATATATACAAGAGATCCCATTCTCTCCCATTTTCTCTAGCAGATTATCCACTCTCCTATCCCTATAGTTTTTACTTTCCCCCAATTTCTTTCTGTTTAATGCCTGCTTTCCTACTGCCTACAAACATGTCCATATCTCTCACATCCTTAACACCAAAAAAGAAACTCACTTGATCTATCTATCCCTGCTATTATGTATACATCTCTTTCCTTCTGTGACTCCTTGAGAAGACTTTTTACAACTGGTACCTCCTCATTATTTCCTCATGATACCTTCTTTACTTTAAAGTCTGTCTTCTAACCTCATCATTCAACTGAAACTGTTCTCCCTAAAGTTACCAATGAGCCTTTTCTCAAGTTTCATCCTTCTTGGCCCCTTTGTAGCCTTTGATACTGTTAATCAATCATTTTCTTCATACTCTCCTCTTCCTTCTTCTTCTGAATGATACTATTATCTTTCTTCTCTTTTTCTTCTTTATAACACCTCTTTTCTCTTTTTTGTAGGTTTTTATGACATTAATCTCTTCCCTTTCTCTTCCTACCTCGTTTGCTGATTGCATCCAGATCATGGCATCTAACTGTAAGTATCCCCAGATCTCTGCCCTGGGCCCTCTTTTCTTCTTCTTCAACATTATTTTATCAGGTGATTTCTTCAGTTCCCGTGGATTAAATTGCTATATGCTCACAATTTTAAGATGCACTTATCCTACTGTCTTCTATAGCCCATACTTACACATCTCCAGTTATCTATTAAACATGTTGAACTAAATGTCCCACAGGTACCTTAAATTCAACATGTCTAAAATTGAACTCATTTCCCCCCACAAACCTTCTTCTCTACCTAACTTTCTCATTACTATAGAGGGCACCAATATTCTTCCAGTCTTACAAGCTGACAACTTAGATGTCACCCCTGACTTCTCCTCCATATCCCACATATAACTATCTACAAAATCTTGTGATTTCTAATGTCATAGCATGTCTTATATATGTACCTTTTAACTTCTGGTACTATACTATAATTATTCTCCCATAGACTATTACCTCACACTTAGACTGTTGCAACAGCCAATTTAGATTCCTGTTCCAAGACTTTCTCCACTTCAGTCCATGTTCTATTCAGCTGTCAAAATGATCTTTATTCAAGAATAAGTCTGACCATGTCATCTTCATTATTCAATAAATTCTATTGTCTCTATTATCTCTGACCAAATAAAAAATCTTTTTTTTGGATATTCAGACTATTTCGTAACCTTTTTAGTCTTCTTACTCCTTACTTCTTCCTATGTAGTCTACAATTCGGTGAGTCTGGCCTCCTTGTTGATTTTTTCCTAAGTCCCTATATCTGTGTAGTTTTTATTGGTTGTCCACATGTTTGAAAATTTCTCCCTCCTCATGCTTCTTGCCTTCCTTCAAGTCCCAGTTAAAATCCCACTTTTTTCATGATCCCCCTAAAGCTAGTGTGTCACATGTTGATTATATCTAATTTATACTGTTTATACATAGTCATTTTCTGTGCCTTTTTCTGTGGTTTATTTATTTATGCATTTTTTTCTTGGCAAAGTAATTTTTTTGACTTATTTTCTTTTGAGAAGCCTATGATTTTTGTCTCTATGTGTCCTGACTTTGAGATAATTTTTTTTTCGCATGTATAGAAATCACATCATGTTTTCTCTTGATGTTATTTCTTTTTGTTTGTTTTCTTCCAGATTATCTTTCACTTCCACATATTTGTATTCTCAGTCTGGTCTCTTTTGATTCTTTGGAGAGAGCTTACCACTATGTATTCTAGTTTTCCTATTATGCTAAATATTTCTACTATGTAGGCTATAAGTACTACCATTTGTTTTTCTTTAACTTGCTCAAGATTCTGATTTCTCTTATAAAAATTTGAAATAGCATGGTTCAGAAGAATCTTTTGGAAATCTGAAGGGTACTTTATTTCAACAGCTGTTGGTTTGTTTTCAGTTCAATTGGTTTAATCTTTCAGTGCTTTTTTTAGAGATGTTTACAATCATTTACCTCTCTTGGTAATGATCTTCCCTTCTGATTTTTGATATTTTACCTGTTCATTTATCTGCTTATTTTCCAAACTGAGCTTTTTTTTCCTTTCAAGATCTTTGGCAGTTTTAGTTTATTTTCATTATGTTTCCCTTTTGCCTACTTTTTGATTCTTTTCCCCTTACTGGTTCAATGATTCCTTAGCCTAGAATATTGTTCTCCACTGTTAATTCAAAAACTTGTTGCCTTTTTTGGCTAGTTGGTCTATTAGGGCAGTTGGAATTGCTTTTCCTTTGATAGACAGTGAAATAAATGCAGTGAATAGAGGGTTTTTTTTTTTTTAAAGAAGTTTAACAATAAATACAAGAAGAGATATAGGGTAGTTGTTTAAGGGGATAAGGTCAAGGGATAGATAGTATTTTTTTTTTGTTATTTGTTTAGTTTTAGTATGGAGAGACCATAGTGTATTTATTTGTAGGTTTAAGGAATAGTACCACTAGTGAGGGAGAAATTACTGATAAGAAAAGTTAGAGAGGAAGTTTGTTCTTTTTTTTTTTTTTTTTTTAGTTAGTAGTAGAATTAGAATTAGGATTATATATTAGCTGTGTGAAACTGGGCAGATAACTCTCTTATTCTATGAGTGTGTGTGTGTATGTGTATATGTGTTCTCTTGTTATTTTATCAGTTCCAGGCATTGGAAACTCTATCAACACAGTTTGTAAATACCTTTGTCAATTTTTGCTTTACAAAGTCAAATTGACCAATAAAAATTACTTGATATTATATTTGCAGAATTGTGTAGTATCTATAATATTTCGGCTTTACTAATGGTAATGATATTATGTTTATTACATTTCTGTAGGATGTAAAAATAGTCCATGTTAATATCTGTTCCTTTATCCATTTCACATTTTTCAGTGTTATTTATTTTAAAAGGTCAGTTTTAATTGAACTGTTTTAATTGCATGCTACATCTAATTTATTCTTCTAATTTGATGTTGATTTCTAGCTTTGCTTTAATATTTTCACAGTGACAGATAACTTATTTAGAAAAAGTTTTCCAAATAAGAAAACAATTATTTTTTCTCTTAAGATATAGTAATTTAATTTGTTTCATGATATTATTTGGTGCTTGTCATATTGAGGTTCTTTTTTTTTCTTTTGAGGCACAGGCTTTTTATTGTAGCATCTTGATCATGATAATTTACATAAAGAAAAATGAAGAGGTGAGATTTCAAGCCCAAGGGGTGTTCCAAAAGACTTTTTACCCTTCCCCTAATGCCAAAATTCTGAGTTATAACTGGAGAAGAGGAAAGGGTCAGAGAACAATTTGTGGTCCACAGAGATTTTTTCTAGGCATTTCTTCCCTATAGATATTAAGACTTCTGATTCCATTTCCATGTGGAAAATCTCAACGTTTACATACTGTAGAAAGTTTCTGAAAGTTATTACTGCAACTATCGACAGAGCATAGCATGAAGCAAGCTTAGTAGAAGTCCACAACTGATAGAAAAAGCTGAAGGAATGATTTCATTTCAGCATTCTCAGTGAACTTTGCCAGTGTGAGTAAAATGAGCATACTTCTCTTTTCTTTATTTCCTTTAAAAATTTTTTTTATAAAAATCAATATTACTAGGGGGCAGCTAGGTTGCACAGTGGATAGAGCACCAGCCCTGAAGTCAGGAAGACCTGAGTTCAAATGCTAGCTGTGTGACCCTGGGCAAGTCACTTATTCCCAATTGCCTAAAAAAAATCAATATTACTGCATTAAAAATGAAACAATCACTTTCTAATAACTCTCTTTATCATACACTGCCTGATAACAATAACAATAAAATAGCTAAATGAAGCTATGTGTGACAAGGGGTTTATTTGACAAGGTATACAAAGTGTCACACCCATAGATACATACTTCTTAGCTTGTATGAAATGTGCTCCAGCATCTATCCTTTGGAACAAATATTAATTGTTGAATACAATTTGAGTTCTGTAGTCTTTTAATGTTATCTTTGTTCATATTATCATAGCCATAGTGTCTGTTCTCCAGGTTCTCCTTTCTTCATTCTGTATTAATACATATGTCTTCTCATATTTATCTTAATTCCTTGTGTTTATTATTCCTTGTGCCTCAATAATATTTCATTTCATTCATATATCCTTTTTTCAATTTCCCAATTTTTTCATATTTTCCAATCAATGGGATAAACTCCTATCTGAGAAAGGACTTGAATCCAAGTCTTACTAGTTCCAGAGATATCTCTCTATGGAAGAATGAATAGAGAATTACAGCCTTGATGTCCAGAAGACCTGGATTCATCCTGTCTCTTCCTATGATGGCCTTGCTACCATAGGAAAAACCCTTGCTCTGAAGTCAGAGAACTTGATTCATACCCATCTCTGATATTTACTATCTGTGTAACCTTGGATAAATTTTAGAATTTTCAGTTTCTTAATTTAAAAAAAAAATAAGAAGTTTGGACAAGAATTCTATGTCATGACAAACTCTGTGACCAGTGGAAAGTGATGTAAATGTTCAGTCCACTAGAACATAGGTTATAGTGGAATTGAGAGTTGCCAATTCATGATGGAAATAGTTTCTATACTGGGAGTTCCATACTGGTTTCAAATGACTGATCTGGACATTATGTATATATATTTAGACATGTGTTTTAAGTCTTTCTTTTGCCACAATTACATATGTACATATGTATGTATCTATCTATATATGAGAACCCAACTTTTTTTTTTTTATCATTATGAGTTTCCCATTTCTTCCTGGTTTTTCTGCTCTTATCCCAGCATAAGTATAGTAGAAGAAGAGCTCAAACCTATGATGATATAGTTTCCCACCAAAAAGACTTTCCTCACTCCTTCCTAATTTTCTCCAAGGAAATCCATCCCTCAAAACATAGACTTGCAAATTTTCCTAATAGAATGAATGAAAGAAACCTTTGCAGAAATAAAGTAATTTTTTTCCCCTTTTCCCCCTTCATGTTTACTTTTCTGCAAGCTCCTGAGATGGCTAACATACTAGTTGTTAATCACACCATCTGTTCAAACAGTACTTTAGTAAATGAATCAATTCATACTTTTCTTTTTAAGGCATTTTTTTCAGAACAATATGTTTGTACTGCGTTACTCCATCATTTGGCAATGTAGTATGAGCTATTTTAATTTTCCTATTTATTGTAAATGGCTTTTCAATCTACAAATATTTTTTTAAAAATATGCATACACCACAAAAAGCTGCGTCTATTGACTTCCCAAACACTGAAAACAGAGGAAAAATCTGTTCCAGTCTGTCTGCTGTCAAATTTTTAACCATCTGATTATATTTAAATGAGGCGTTTCTGAGCTGATTTATCTGATGACCCTTGGAAACTTCCATTGCTTTCCCGGAAGATGGCACTGGTGTGCAATTTAGCATGCATGCTCCCTTTTTAGATGGGAATGGTAAAAAATAAGGAAGGAACCAACAAATCTTAGGGTATATGTCTTCCTAAAACTAAACACACACCCTTTGTGAACCCTAGGGGACCCTGGTTATCTTTTAGTTCTTTTGCTTTTGTTTTGAGCTGTTCCCTGAGCATTTCCTGACTTCAGCAGGGACTAGAAATGGAAAGATTGCAAAAGGTCATAATCATATCAGTGCTAACCAGGAAGTGCTCCTCTAGCTCACAGAGAAGCTAATTTTCATGAGGCCCTGACACTGGCCGTAACTTTTCTGCTCCAGTCAACCTTGAGCCAAGGATCAGAGTGTTTGTTTGCACTGGACCCTTGACCATCCATATTTCCTAAAATACTCTTCCTTTTCCTACAAAGTTAGCGTTTTGAAGAGGTACAGGCTGGGAAGTAGGTAACAACACATACTCAGCTACTCAGCGGGGCAGTCTGATCTGGAATGTCTTTAGTGTGGGGGAGGTGAGATGAAGCAGAAAAAAGGGGTGGATTGAGAGCTATGGGCCTGTGACTAGGGATGGATAGACCCACCCACTAACTTTCCACATTTCTAGCATCTGGCCATCAGGTTCTGATTAAGAGGAAAAAAATGGCCTAAATACTGAGTCCTTACTTAGGATCCAGAGGGGGGCAGCCAGATACCTGTTAAAGATATTAGAGAAGAGAGAAAAGCATCTTCCTCTTAAGCCTGTCAGGAATATCTCTATCTCTACCCCCTTCTATTTTTTTTTTTTAGATCCTACCCCTCCTCCTAGGCTCTTTGGATGTCCAAATCAAATTTTACCAGGAAATTTTTCCTCATCACTTAGGTCAGTACTGATCACCTCCCTGCCAAGTCACCCACCTCCTTAGCATACATTTTGACATAGAAAAAGAAACCATTAGGAACAAGAAATAATGAAGTTCAGTTCAACGCTTCTGTTCTATATTATGTCATATTCTCTATTCTATGGATGTTAGTTTTGTGTCATTTTACAAACTAGAACATTCCTAAAGCAGAAACTATACTTTTTCTACAATTCAGTGCTAGACACATAGTAGCTATTTAACAAATATTGCTTGAATTTATATTGGTAAGAGAAGAGAAGAAGGTTTGAAAAGGGAGGGAGTGAAGGAGGGAGGAAGAGAAAGGGAGAGAGAGGGAGAGAGAGAGGAGGAGGGAAAGGGGGAGAGAGGGAAGAAGCGAGAGAGAGACAGACAGAGAGAGGAGAGAGAAAGAGACAGAGACACAGAGAGAGACAGATAGACAGAAACAGAGAGAGGAGAGAGAAAAAGAAAGAGAGAGAGAGAGAGAGAGAGAGAGAAAGAGAGAGAGAGAGAAAGAGAGTAAGTTTGTGTGTATGTATAGAAGAACCCATTATCTCAGAAATTCTAATTTGGAGATTAATTGGACATAGCCATTACAGCTCCAGAACCTCCATAGCTACACCCAACCCCTGCTTCAGGGCACATGATTCCATATTGATCTTTGTTCACTATTTGTGAAGAGTCTAGAAAGGAAACATGGACACTTCTATCCCAACCCTTCCCCCACTTCCAAATTTCACAATTTTGTCTAAGGCTGATCATATTTCTAGGAATGGAATAATTCAAGTGTAGGCCAAACCAGGTTTAGGAAATCGCAGTGCCTTTATCATTCTTTCCAGTCAAGCCTAGACCGAGTAGTGATATAGTGTTTGGCCATTTGTGGCTTCGTTAAGTTTTCTGTTAAGAATCATTGCAAAATTCCATTGCTTTGTCCCACTGAAAACAAAGTCATTATCATTTCTGATTTTTAGATTTTTAGATTACTCTGATTAGGAAAAATATTATTGAAGTAGGAAGGAGAAAAAATCTTAGAATTTCAAAGGGGTTCTTAACCCTTTTTCTGTCATGGACCCTATTGAAAATCTGGTAAAATCTATGGACCACTTCTTTCACTAATGCTTTTATTAAATAACAAAAATTATGTACTTTCTTTTAATAAATTTTTATTGGTAGCTTCTGTTTCTTACATCAAGTTATCTCCAGTATCTCTCCTTTCTCCTCCTAGACAGCTATCCTATATGCAAAATTGATCAATACATTGAAAAAGTCTAAAAACATATACAATGTATAATCCCTGTAAACCTACCTCTACTGGTTGAGAATATTCTCTTACTGATTTTTGTTCTAATCCCATTTGATCTTTATCATTTTGTTATTCATGGTTGTTGTTGGGTTGTTTGTGTATGTGTGTGTGTGTATGTGTGTTTCTTTTCATTTACATTTCTATAGTGATTGTGTATATTATTTTCTTAGCACTATTTATTTCATTCTGCATCAGTTCATTTATATAATCCCATGCTTCTCTGTATTAATAACACATATAATTTCTTACAACATAGTGATATTCCATTACATTCAAGTATCACTATTTTTTTTAGCCATTCCCAATTGATGAGTATCTACTTTGTTTCAAATTTTAGCTATCAAAAAAAAGTGCTACCATAAATGTTTTGGATTATATGTGGACTTTTCTTATTAATGTCTCTGTTAAGGTATCAACCTAATAGTGGAACCTCTTGTTCAAAAAGAATCTCTTTCTCAAACACACTTTAGCTTTATTTGCATAACTCTAAATATCTTTCCAAAATGGTTGTGCCATTTCACAGTTCCACCAACAAAACAATCTATCATTCTCCAATCTCTCCAACATTGACCATTGCTATTTAAAAAAAAATCATTTACTGGGTATAACATGAAATTTCAGGTTTCTTTTGATGTGCATTTCTCTTAATAGTAGTGATTTTGAACATTTGTTCAAGTTGTATAAATTTTTGAGAAGAACTGTTTGTTGATAAACTTTGATCACCCGTCTATTGGGTAATGGCTATTTGTAATAAATATGTATAAATATACATGTATATGTATATATAAATGTAATGTATTTACATATACATATACATGGTGAGTAGTTGTCCTTTATTCTTGAAGAGTACCAAAATGAAATCACTATGCTATAGTCAAATTACAGTGTATCTGTGGCTAGTTAGACCAATATCATTTCAGAATGCTCTACCACAGATTGGGCATAAATATTCTAAAGAGAGACTTTGAGAATGTACTTGTATCATTTTTTTCTGACCACAATGTGAGAGCTTGCCCTTTGTGAGTTCTTTTGGGTTTTCTTGGCAATACTACATTAGACATTTGAACAATGTGACCTCTCCATTGGAACTGCGCTCTATGTAGTAGAGTTGAATGTTAGGTAGTTTAGTTTCAGAAAGGACATCAGTGTCTGATATCCTGTTCTGCCGGATGAACTTCAGAACCTTTTTTAGAGAATTCATGTGCAAGTGATTCAGTTTCCTGGCATAGCACTGATATACTGTCCAGATTTCAAGACATAAAACAATTTTCAGCATAATGTTCCTGTAGACCTTCAGTTTGATAGTCAGTCAAATACCTCTCTTCTCCCCCACACTTCCCTTCTGAGCCTCCCAAACACCAAGTTAGCTCTGGCAATGTGTGTATTAATTTCATTATTAATGTATGCAGCTAAGGTAAGTGAACTTATCCACAGTTTAAAATTTCCTCCATTTGTTGTATCCAATGGTTCCACCTGGATGGTGTGGTGCTGGCTGATGGAGCATCTGTGTTTTCTGGGTATTAATTGTTAAGCCAAAATAAGCAAAATCAGTGAAAATCAGTCCATACTTTGCTGCATCTCAGATTTTTTTAAGTTGAAGAATTTACCTTCAGTGCAGTAACTGACTTTGATGCTGTGTTCATTCTCATTGAAGGCATTTGACAACATGGCTAAAAACATCATGCTAAAAAGCATGGGAGCAAGCACAGAGCCTTGGTTCACTCAGTTGGTGATTAGGAAAATTTGGGCAAGCATGCCCTCATGATATTGATGTACAATATTGAACTTCTTTGGACAACCAAATTTTGATATAATTTCTTACAAGCCCTCATGACTCACAGTATCAAAGATTTTGATCAGATCTACACATGTTATATACAGACCTCTGTTTTGCTCCTGAAATTTCTCCTAGAGATGTCAGGTAACAAACAATATATCAACCATTACGAAGCCACAATGGCTTTCAGGTAGATAACCATCTTCTAGGTGAAAGATCAGACTATTAAGGAGAACTCTGACAAGAATCTTACCAGCAATAATGAGTGCTCTCTCCTCCCATTGTGATTGTTACAGGACAATCTATTCCTTTTGCCTTTATAGAGATGCTTAATGGAGGCATCTTTGAACTCCTGGGGGAAATTTCCTTTTGCCATATAACCAGGAAAATTTCAATGGATCCCCCACTTTATAAATCTCAACCGGAGTAGAATATTAGCCAAATGCTTTGCCTCACAAAAGGAAGTTATTGTCATTCAAAACCTATTCTTCAATTGAAACTTCAAGTTCTACCTGAGGTAAATGGTCAGTGTCTTTAGCACCGATTGATGATGATCTGTTCAGCCCAAATCTCTAGGATCATGTCTTGATCATTGATCACTGATCATTGTGATCCCATTAGCATTGTGTAGTTGAGATGCACTATAGGTCTTTGGTCTAGAAATAGCCTTCAGGGCATCATAAAAGTATTTTGGATTCTTACTAGCAGCATAAAACTGAATTTAATTTGCCTTCCTAATGAGCCAAGGATCCTGCATCTCTCTAAACTTTGTTCTTTTCTTTTGATGGGATTAAATACTACTTTATTAAAGGTGAATGAACATCCTGTTGATAAACCCTGTGGAGTTCTTGTTTTTCATTTAGAAGCTTCTGAATTTCCCTATCATTTTTGTCATACCAGGTCTTGATGTTTGTGAGAGTTCGGACTCAGATGAGTATGCTGTATATGAAATTACTGAAAGCTGCCCATTCTTGTTCTGTTGTACTATTGCCAATT
This sequence comes from Myrmecobius fasciatus, assembly GCA_023553655.1. Classification (NCBI taxonomy): domain Eukaryota; kingdom Metazoa; phylum Chordata; class Mammalia; order Dasyuromorphia; family Myrmecobiidae; genus Myrmecobius; species Myrmecobius fasciatus. Next base: position 65,723 of record JAJPUD010000637.1, on the reverse strand, counting down.
GTGTGTTGGCTCTACTTTTCCTCCAAGTTAACAACAGACTGTACACATACAGAGAAGCATTCTAATCTATAGATGTTGATTCTTCTAATGGTCATTTTTCCTTGGGGCTGCCACTTTTGTTGAATGCAAATATTTAGTTTGGAGAGATGATCAGTCCTGACACATTTCCTTCATCACTCTCACATCCTGGCTGTCTTTTCTCCTTAAGATCACATAGTCTGTTAAATGCTGGTGTTTTCTGTGAGTGTGCATTCATGAAGTTTTGTTGTGTCTAGATAAACAAAAGACAGTGTTGGTAATGAGAAGATCATGAGATGCACAAGGCTTCAGTAGTAAGTGATCATTACTATTTCCAACTCCATTCCTCCCAAGGACTCCTAGCCATGTTTGGTAGTCTGTACCTTTTCAAACATTAAAGTCACCCAGAATTATAAGCTTGCCCTCTTTTTGGCGCATTGATGATAAAAGCCTCCAGGTCTTCATGAATTTTTTCTTTGGCCTCATCAGGGTTTGTCAAGCTAGAAGCATAAGCACTGATGGTAGTGATGTGACATTTTCTTCTTGTGGCCATCACATTGTCATCAGCCTTTGCTAGACATGTCAGTTTGTTGACTAGATTAGTTTTGATTATAAAACCTATACCAGCTTCATGGTGCTTTCTTTCACTAAAGCCACTCCAGAAAAACATGCATCTAGCTCCAACTTCAGTAAAGTAGTCTTCATTTGCCAGTTTTGTTTCTCTTAGGACTGTTTATTTACATGCAATATCTGCTGAGTTCTCACACCAAAAAGAGCTATTCACCTTTCAAATCTATTGGATTTTGTGTTGTCTATTAAGTGTGCACATATATGTATATATATACATACCAATTATGAGGAGAATCATTTTTGCAGAAGTTTTTGTACTTTTGTGTGTGTGTGTGTTTTAACTTCAGGTTAAAATCCCCACCAACTGTGATAATCAGGCCAGGGTTGGTTAAGCAGACAATTTTTAGGATATCTTTTCTAGCCCCTTCCTCACATCAGGAGGTAAATAATGCAGTTTTTTAAAGGCTGCTCAGGTATCTTAGTAGTTTGTTGTATCCCACTACTGTTTTCAGTGAGAAGGACAACCTTATGGTCTACCTGTGTACCTGTGTGACTGCAGCTCCTAGTGTATCTGTGCCTACTGCTTCCTCATTTGCCTGTTGCCAAAAGACTTTAAGAAAGGTAAAAATGGTAAAATGGTATGGGTGATGTCTTTTGAATGATGTATAATTTGGATTTAATTGAGGCAGAGTTGAATGAAGTTGTCAGTCTCATTATGTTTTCCAAAGTCATCACAGTCTAGTGATGAGATAGAGTCAATTCAGCACATGATGGCTCAAGATGCAGCGGATGACCTTGTTGTCTTCAATGTCTAACCAAGTTCTAAGCACTTCATAATAATGCTTCAGCTGCCTTCATTGCTATTAGAACAAATTGTTCTCATCTGCCCATTCCACCAGGAGAAGTCTTCACATGCTTGGGATAGAAACCCCTACAACCTCCAATGGATTTGAGACCTTCAGTTACCTTTAATCTGGCTTAATCCATCTGTTGAAATAGTTTACCAGGCTGTGGTTGTTTGTTGTGCATGCTACTTTTTTTTAGCCGTAGGTGTTAGGTTGATCAAGTTGACACCAAAGAGGGAGAGTAGCTCTCATACCAAAGGTACTTAGTCTTCCCCAAACACATCCAACACCCCTACACTGATATAAGAATTATTATTATTATTATTTGCCATTCTACTACTTCTCTTCTCTTAAGTACATTAATTTTGTCTGTATAGAAACTTTTCAGGTTTCATATAATCAAAGTCATCTATTTTATCTTTGGTAATTGCATCTATCTACTGTTTCAGAATATATCTCCTAGTCTTGACTGAGAAGCAAATGATTTATTTCCTTTCTGCTCTTTAATATAATTATCATTAATATTAAGGTCATGTACTCATTTAGAATGTATTGTGGAATAAGATGTGTGTTTGCCTAAGTTTAATTTTAGCCAGGCTGTTTTTCATTTTCCCAGAAGTTTTTTTTTAATCCTATAAGGAGCTTTTTCATAGGTAATTTAGGTTTTTAACTTCATCAAACACTGAGTTATTGATCTTTATTATTTTGAAATCTCCCTTGTCTATTCTGTTACATTGATCTGTCTTTGGTTTTTAACCAGTACCAAATGGTTTTTTATTACTAATCTTTTATAATATAATTTGAAGTGTAGAAGTACTGTTCCCCCTCTGTCCCTACCTCTTTTCATCATTTATTTTGATATCTACAATTTTTGTTTTATCAAATGAATTTTGCTATTATTTTCTCAGATTCTCTCAAATTGTGCCATTGGTAATTTGATCAGAATTGCATAAAGGTATAATTTAATTTTGGCAGAATTATCATTTTTATTATGTCAGCATGATCTAGTTATAAGCACTGAAATTTCCTCAGCTATTTAAGTTGCTCTTAATTTTTTAAATTGAAACTATATGTCTTTTCTGTGCTTTGGTGGATTGATGTCCAGATATTTCATGCATTATGTAATTATTTAGAATGAGATTTCTAAATGCTTTTGTTCTTTGAGGATTTCTTTTGTAGTCTGCAATTTTTCTAAAGCTATTGTGTTAGTATCTTTGATGATTCTCTTGAATGTTTCATCAGCAAATCAGGACAGTTTTATTTCTTCATCTATTTTTGTATCTTTGATTTATTTCTTTTGTTTTATTACTCTTTCTAGTATTTCCAAAATTTTATCAAATAATAACAGCAAGGATAGGCATGCTTGCTTTCCTATATTTAGTGGAAAAGATTCCACTGTATCTTCATTGCATATGATGTTTACTTTTAGTTTTAATTAGATGCTTTTTAAAATATTAAAACAGGGACTCTTTATGCCTGTACTTTATATCGTTTTTAGTATGAAAGAATGTTGTTCTTTGTCAAAAGCTTCTTTTGCATCAATTAAGAGGATTGTAGTTTTTGATAATTTAGATTTTAATATGATTAGATATGTTGTTTTTCTAATGTTGAACTGTCCTTGTATAAATCGTACTTGGTCATAATGAATGATTTCTTGGATTAAAACTTTGTAGTCTATTGGACAGGATTTTGTTTAAATTTTTTTGAGTCATTATTCATTAATTATAATGATTTGTAGTTTTCTTTGGGGAATTTATCTCTCCATAGTTTAAGTGTTAGGACTATATTGCATAAAAGAATCCTAGAAAGTACTTTATCAGTTTTCTGAGATTAATTTGTGATATACAGAAACTATTATTTTTAATTCAATAGAATTCTCCTGTGAATTCTTCAGTACCATGAATTTTTTTTTCTTTTGTTAACTCATTTACAGCTGTAGCTATATAATTTTCTGAAATTAGGATATATAAGATATCTAATCTTCTGATAGTTTGGATATTTTATATTTTTAAAAGCATTCCTCTATTCTTTTGTCTGCTAAGCTTTGTTGGCATATAGATACATAGCATGTGATAATTATTGTTTTTATTTCTTCTGGATTTGCTGTGATTTCACTTCGGTCATTTGCAATGTTATTGATTTGATTTTTCTGCTTTCTTTTTAAAAATCAGATTATCTAAGGGTTTTTCAATTTAACAGATTTCATATGTTACTAAGAACTAAATATATTATTTTACTTTCCCATTTAAAAATGCATATATCTTTTAATTTTAGTTTTTCTAGCAATTTATTCAGTTCCATATTTCTTCTTTTGTTTATCTTTCTGATAGACATCTCTGAAACTGAAAGAGGGATATAAAATCTCCTATAACTATTGTGTTACTGTCTATGTCTTGTTGTAGCTCAGATGTTTCCCTTATGAATTTAGATATAAAAGCATTTGGAATGTATGTTTATTACTGACATTGATTTATTGACTTTTGATGTAATATAATTTCCTTATTTATGCCTTTAAATTTTTTTGAATGTTTTTACTTTGTCAAAAGCATTTACAATTCCTGCTGTTGTTTTGATTCACTTAATACATAGTAAATTTTTTTGGTTTTATTTTCTTATCCAATTAAACACTTTTTTTATTTTATTGGATTGTTTAATCTATTTATATTTAAAGTTATGAAACTGGGGTTTATATCTTCTTCTGTCTCTAATATTGTTTCCCTCCCTTTCTGTTGACAACACCTTACTATATTCCTTCAGTTACTTTATCAATCTTTTTAAAGGTGACTATTCCCACTGACCCTCTTCCCTTCACCCCTGATACACTCATTTGTTAACCCTTTCCCTTTGGGATTTTGATCATTAGTTAAATTGTCTGTCCTATAGATTTCTTCTCTCCTTTTCTTCTCAGTCAAGTAGATTCCTCCTTTTCTTCCCTTTCATTTAATTCATGAAGTTTAATTTTTTTTTTGTATAAATTTCCAGAAAGAATTTCTCTTACTCTCTTCATTAATCTCCTTTTTCTTCTACTATAGATCTCAGTTTCTGATTCATGACTTCTAAAATTATCCTATTGTTTAGTCATTGTGTGTTCAACTCTTTATGACCCCATTTGGGATTTTCTTGGCAAAAATATTGGAGTGGTTTGCCATTTCCTTTTCTAGTTCATTTTACAAATGAGGAAATTGAGGCAAACAGAGTTAAATGACTTGCCTAGGATCACATAGCTAATAAGTATTTAATGCCAGATTTTAACTTAGGAAAATTAGTTTTTCTGACTTCAGACTCAATATTTTTATCACATGTGTCACCTTCCTGTTTCTTAAAATCAGCACTCACTTTCTGTTCTCTATATTCCACATTTATTTTCTTTTGCTAAGACAATTGGGGTTAAGTGACTTGTCCAGAGTCACACAGGTAAGAAGTGTTAAGTGTCTGAGGCCAAATTTGAACTCAAGTCCTCCTAACTTTGGGGCTGGTGCTCTATACACTGCCCCACCTCACTGATCCCTGAAGTGAATTGTTAAATTTAACTATTATGTTTCTTGGAGTTTGCAGTTTTTTTTTTTCCTTCTGGAAGTTATCTATTTTTTTTCAATTGCTATTTCATTTTCTATGTTTAGAAGTTCTGGGCAAGTCTCTTCTATTATTTCCTGAATTATGATGGTAAGTTTTTCTGTCCTATCATTTTCTTATGGTCTCTAGGCCTTCCTTTGTCTCTAGGCCACCTGCCTTTGAGATTGACATTTTTTGCTTGGATAGAGAATATATTGTCTTTTGATATTATTGGGTTTTTTGCTTTTTTTCTTTGTAGTTATTATTTACTTTTGCATATTTTCATTCCCAATATATTGTGCATTCTTTTGTTTCTTTGATACTTGCCATTGTAGATTCCAATTTTTCTATTTTGCTTATTATTTTTGATGTGCAGGCCATAAATTCTACTGGCAATTTTCATTTCTCTTTTGAGCCACTTAGGAGCAATGAATTGTAATTCCATGTTTTCATATTCGATGGTATCTTCTGCCTTATCAAATGTTGGGCCATTTTCATGGTATTTATGCATAAATATTGTTGTTGATAAGTTGTTTCAGCCATGTCTGACTCTCTATGATCCCATTCAGGGTTTTCTTAAGCCAAGAACTGGAGTGGTTTGCCATTTCCTTCTCCAGTTCATTTTACAGATAATGAAACTGAGGCAAACAGGGTTAAGTGACTTGTCCAGGGTCTTACAGCTAGTAAGTATCTAAAGCTGGATTGAATTCAGTTCCTCCTCATTCCAGTGCCAATTTATCCATTGTATCACCTAGCTGCCCTGTTCATTTGTAGATATATGAACTCATTTGCTAGATTTAGAGACCATATTTCCTTGTTGTTAATATTTTCCCTGATAATTTATCTGCTTATACTTAAGATCTTTGAGTTTTCTTCTTTCTGAATAATTTCAGTTTTTTCCTTTCTATTTTTCCTCTATTCACTTTCTGATGCCTTTATGATGGTTTTCTTGGGAACTGGTTTTCAGTTTCTCAACTTTCTCTCATGCTGGGTGATTCATGTTTGACCAACCTAAGCCTCTGCTCCAAATAAACTTTTAAGTGGCCAAAACTGGCTCTAGCTGGATGCTACAGAAAAGTCTGGCAGAGTTCTCTGCCCTTGCATGTGGTGACCTACCTTATTCCCTCAGTTCCTTTGCTTTGCATCTCAGCATCTCCGATCTTAGAGATAAGTTTGGTTCTACAAATTGTCCATTATAGCAGAAGTTCAGAGTACTGGGGCAGAGTATCTGTTTTGGCACCTGTAGTTAACAGGTTTATAATACTGGGGCTACAAGGATGTGTCCGTTGGCATGTTTTTGTCCCCCCCTCAAGAGCTGTGGCCATTGTAACTATCTGTATGTAATTAAGGCATATTTAGGCAACTTAGAGCCAGGGTTTCAGGGCACTAGAAAAAAGGGAAGAGGTACTGTGAAATGGTGCTGTATTTTGTAGTAAAACCATGCCAGTCCATTGAGTTTCCTAGTGCTTCCTTGTTGCTGATAATAAATAAGGAAAGGTTATTGAATGAGCTCTGGGTCAGTGAGTTTAAATTCTTGGGATTTTGATTTTTTAAAATTTTCTTTTGGATTTTGGGTGTCCTAAACCATGAAGACAGCTAAAAGTACTTTATTTTTATTCACACTTTGTTTTGAAGAGATATGAGTGGTCATGGGGATCAAAGAAAATTTTCTCTATCTTGTTGCTCATATGATCCAGAAGTAAGATAATATTTTTAAATGCAATCAGATTTATAGGAGTAAAAAAAAGTAATTATAGTAAAATAATTTTTTTTATTCAAATTCTGGATTCCTGTTAACTCCAGGTTAAGAACTTCTGTTTTCAAGGGAAAATATCCCTTCTCGTTTCCCTTCACACCTTAGAATAGCAAGTTTCCTTCACAGCTCAGTTCAAAAATAATTCTCCCAGATTGTTAATGTCCCATTATCTTGTATTTCACATATATGTAGATTTTATATATATATATAAGGACAGCCCTGTGGCACTACACATTAGTGTAATGTAGTGTGATTTCTATGATTACTGATTGGGAGACTTGGAATGGGGACTTCCTTCCCTACCACCAAACCTATTTGCACATTGTCTTACTCATATTTCGATTATACTGGTATGTATCCATATTTTTTCATGATAGAATGTAAACTCCTTGAGGGTAGGACATTTTGCTTTTATCTATGTATCCCCCAGTTCCTAGCACAGGACTTGAAATGGAGTTAGGGATTTTAGAAATGCTTGTTGAATTATAAATGTTGTGTGACTTCATTTCAGATTATTTTTATTATTCTCTTCCCCTCCCCCTTATCTTCAGAAAATTTGTCCTTCTTGTGATCATTTTACTCCATTGTTTTAAGAAAATCACTTGCTGGCCTTAGGATAAGGGAAACCACAATGGGAAAGCATTTTGCTTCAGTAACGGCAGCAAGAAAGGGCATGCTTCTTAAAATGAGCCCAAACTGAATGAGCACATTTAGCTGAATGATCAATTCACCACTGGCACATCACTTCTATTTTTAATCTTGGCACTGCTACAGATTTCAAGGGTTTTCTGAGACAGAAGTACTCTGCTATATGAAGTGTTGTCTTTCTCTCATCTTCCTTTTGCAGAGATTGAATTCATGGGGGTGTGATTTTCCTGAGTCTGATGGATTCTGGGCTCCTCTGGATGCCCCCTACACCCAAATAAGGACTTTTAACAGAAGTGAAGAGAATGCTTCTAAAGAGCTTACCATTTTCTCCCTTTACCAGAATAATGTACAAAATTGGAACCAAAAAACCAAGATATATGGATTTATTTTATTTGGTACATGTGTACATAAATCATGTCTGTCCACAGATAAATTATCTTCTCTCTAAACCATATAACAGTTTATCTTTTTCGCCTCTCTGCTTTGCCTCAAATTATTCATTTCCAATACTGGCCTATCTGTTAATTAAATGGTATATCCATGGGGGGCATTTCCACTTGAATGATAATTAATGTGTTTTTCCCCAATGCAGCTACCCATGAAATCTCAGTAAATAAAATTGTTTTGTGTATAACCCATGCTCACTGTTCTCTGATGACAGATTAAGACTTGATTAAGACAAAATAGCCACCCCGTTTCCTATTTCAGCCTGTCTCCACTATGAAGTGGGGATAATTGGGGAAAGAAAAAAAATAGAAAGGGCTTAAGATATCATCTAATTCAGCTTCTTCATTTGACATATGAGGAAACCGAGGAATAAAGAGTTGAAGTAACTTCTCTAGAATAACATAAGAAGAAAGTAACAGTGTCAGAATTTGAACCCAAATTCTTTGATTTTTGAATCCAGTACTGTTTCCATTTCACCATACTGCTCCCTAGCTCTTAAATTGGAGTGCAATAGTGCTACAGACACTCATAGTAGAAACCATACTCACTTCTTTGCCAATGTCCAATTGTGTGGGTTCCTCGATTTGTCATAAATGGCTTAGAATTCTTAAGATACCTAAGACAGGAATCACTAAGATAAAAGGATCTAAATATATATGTTCCACAGGACACATTAATATCCCATATATTTAAACTCAAATATTTAAAAATCTCCATCTAGTATTGTAAGAAACACTCCTTAATTAGCATTCACAAAAAATCTAAGATTAAAGCAGAAAATTTCCTCAAAATTTTTTTGTCTTATTTTTATCCATCTCTTTGTCAAGAGACAACATTTTTGGCAATGTGATTTTAGTTCTGTAATGCTAAAAATATCAGCAAATAGGTGATAGAGGCATTTAATTTATAGATTTAATGAAAGTTAACCATAAAGATAAAGTGCTATAAATCTACATGACAAGAATAGGAGATGAAGGCACAACTTGATTCCTGCATATCTAGAAATGAAATATACCCTCAGAATAACAGGAGGGAGGTGGGAGAATTTACTTTCTGTAAGAAATCCTGGATTATTACATTAACTTATATAAATTCTTATGTTTCTCTTCACTCCCGACCTATTTTTTTGTTTTTTTGCACAGTGAAAATGAAAAAAATTTCTCACTATGTAGTTAGAAAACATAAACACATGCACAAAATACTTAGCCTTATAACTTGTGCATATGACTCACATTATAATCATTAGGGGAATTGCATGTGTAAAACTGGTTATCCCACTGGTCTATGCCAAATGCATTTATAGAGTCACCTTTAATCTGACACAATTCATATTTATGTAGCTTTCAACAGATGAGTCTCTATTCCAGAAAGAATAATATCTGTTGCAAGTGAGATATCCAAATTAGAAGTTAACATGAGCACATTAAAAGGCTAGCTATCATTTCTCTTGCAGAAGAAGGCATTTCTCTGCCTTCCTCAGATCTCTGGATACATAAGTACTATTTCTAAAGCTGCTGGACTTGCTATGGACAATTAGTAACTAAAAACTCAAGAATTAAAGTTCTCTACTACTAACAGGAATACATATTTCTTTACCATGACAAACATTAAGATGATAACAAATACTTTCAAATCCTCATTGCATCAGTTTAAGCTATGACAAATTGGTCATCATTGGGAATTTCTACCTAGCTATAAGCAATAATTCTGACATTTGCATACAATTTTAAAATATGATTTTAAGGTCATAAGATTAGAAGTTAAATATTGGTAGTTTCCTATGATTACTAAAATTCATTTATTTGCTCAAACATTTATTGAGTACCAAATAGAGAACATTGTTTTGTATTTCTAAAGAAATACAAAGTTTAATTAAGACACTGTATTGTCTTCATGGAGTTTACAATTCAACAATGAGATTCTATAATCTAGTTAATAATAGTTAACAGAGTTAGTTATAATAATCATTATTATATGATCAGTATATTGGAGAATGTCAAAATAAAATGTTTTATGAGATACAAAGGGGAAAAGTGTTACTGAGGGTTTAGGATACAAATGAGGAAAGAATCAGAAAAGATTTCGTGGAGAAGGTAGCACTTGAATGAGGTTTTAAAGAATGGGTAGGAATTTAACAAGAGTCCCAAGAGAAGAGTACAACTTGAGGTGGATAAATTCAGGGTTGGAGCATGGAATTCATGGGGAGGGGCAAAGACATTTATTGAGGTCAGAGGGGCAGGGTTGTGCCCAATTATGAGGTCTGAATACTTTTCGATGGAATTTGATCCTTACTTCATAGGCAATGGAGGTTTCTGAAAATGTGCCATGTTGGCCCCATCTTCTTGACAGATAAGAGAAAGAAGTGACAGAGTGACTATATCTAAGATTTAAATGGTAACATGTCATTGATGTGCTTGCTTGTTAATAGCATCTAAAGGATGATCAGACTGAAACTATTAAAGTCATCCTCATACAAAATTGACAGTCATCAGATTCTATATATTTAAAAATCCCTTGAGTAGAATCAATGTATATTAAACAAACATCCAGGATAATAGGCTTGAAGATGTAAAGCTGGAAAGGACTCCAAAGCCAACTTCCTCAATTTGCAACTGAGGAACCTGAGACATAATTAGTGATATAATTAGTAAGCAACAAAAGAATAATTTCAATCCAGATGCTTTGATTCTAAATCCAGTTTCCATTCCACTGCACCATGCAGTTGAGTTATGCAACATTCACATTCTCTGGAATGAAGAAGCCACCATTTATTTTAACAAATGTTTATCAAGCACCTACTCTGTACAAGGTACTGTGCTAGGTGCTATACATTTTTTTCTGGGTGGTCCAAGTTGTGGTATCAAAGCTTGTGGTTAATAACAACCCATAGATTTAAAGAAGTTACCAACAGGAGAAGTACTAAAAAATTGTCCATTTAAGTTATTGCTCAGGAGTTCTTCAGAATCCAGAATTGTTTGTAGGTCTTGTGTCATGACATAGAGAATAGATTAAAAGATAGAAATGAAAGCTTGGGAAAATTAAGGGAAAAGAAAGAATGGGAAAATATTATATGTAATATATGGGCATTTCCTGCCATGGAAAATGATAAATATTTATGAAAAAATAGTTTACAAAATAGATGATACTGTTAATAAGCAAATAAAAAATATTCCTGTCCCAATAAATCAGAGGAATACAAATAAAAAAAAAAGAATAATGAAAGAAGAAAAGGTGAAAAAATCATTAGCAGTTAGAAATATGTTTAAAATTAAATTTTATTTTTTAATGAATATTTTAATGAACATTCTCTTTAGACCTCCTTTGTCTCCCTGACAAACCCCTCCTTTCCTTGTCCCAGTATGCTGCCTTGAGTAAATAAGATAGCAACATCCTTGTAACAAATATGGACAGTCAAAGAAAAAAAATAAAATCTGTGTGCTGAGTCTCATCTCGCTGTTAGGATGTGGGAAGGATGCTTCATCATTGGTACTCAAATTTTTGTTGATACTTGCATTAGTAAAAGTTTTTAAAGTCTTTCAAAGTTATTTTTCTTTAAAATGTTTGATTTTATTCTATAATACATTTTGTTGCTAAAGACTGTCAATTTTACCTTCAAAATATCTCTTGCATAAGCTCCCTTCCCTCTGGTGACCCTGTAAGCACCCTGGTGAGGGCTCTCAAAGACCTCACTCCTAGACTGTTACAAATCCCCTGCAAGTTTCTTTGTCACAAGTCTCTCTACCCACTGCAATCCATCTTCCACTCAACTGAAAATTGATCTTCCTAAAATGAAGCTCAATTTCACATATGCCCCCCCTTCCATTTAATAAACTCCAGTGGCTTCCTATTATCTCTAACATCAAATAAAAATCTGGTGTTCATACTCCTCCTAACATGGTCCTACACTAGTTTTCTAGTCTTCTTATGTCTTATTTTCTACATAATCTGTGATCCAGTGACACAGTCCTCCTTGTGCTTCCCTCACAAGACTTTCCATTTCCTGACTTTTTCCCTGCCTGAAATTTTCTCTCACTTCATCTCTGCCTTCTGGTTTTCCTGGCTTTCTTCAAGTTCCAGGAAAAGTTTCTCCTTCTATGGGAAGCCTTTCCAGATGCCTCTTAATTTAATACTTACTCTTTGTTATTATTTCCATTTTTCTTGTATATTGCTTGTGTGTATATTGTTGTTTACAGACTGTCTTTGTGAAAACAAGGACTATCCTTTACTTTCTTTGTATCTCTAGCACTCACGTAGCATGGTGCCTAGCATATAATAGATGCTTAATACATGTTTATTAATTATTATTATTTATTATATAAAGGTTCTTATTTTACTGCATCATTTCTTGAGTTCCAAATTTTTCTTCCTCCCTCCTTCCTCCCTCCCCTTATCTTCCCTCTCCCCAAGAGAGCAAGCAATCTGATACAGATTATACAATCATTTTAAACATATCTCCATATTAGTCAAGTTGTGCAAGAAAAATCAAAACAAAAGGGAAAAAACACAAGAAAGAAAAAGCAAACAAACCCAAAAGATGAAAATACTATATAGGTTTTTATCCACATTCAGTCTCCATAGTTCTCTCTGGATGCAAATGGCGTTTTCCATATCGTCTATTGGAATTACCTTGAATCACTGCATTGTTGAAAAGAGCCAAGTCCATCACCGTTGACTATCACATAATCTTGTTACTGTGGGGCAGCTAGGTGGCGCAGTGGTTAGAACACCAGCCCTGAAGTCAGGAGGACCTGAGTTCAAATCTGGTCTCAGACACTTAACATTCCCTAGTGGTGTGACCCTGGGCAAGTCACTTAACCCCAATTGCCTCAGCAAAAAGCAAAAAAAAAAAAAATATTGTTACTGTGTACAATGTTTTCCTGGTTCTGCTCACTTTATTCAGCATCAGTTCATGTAAGTCTTTCTAGGCCTTTCTGAAGTCAGTCTGCTCTTCATTTTTTATAGAAAAATAATATTCCATTACATTTATATATCAAAACTTGTTCAGCCATTATCTAATTGATAGTCATCCTCTCAATTTTGAATTACTTGCTCCACAGAAAGAGCTGCTACAAACATTTTTGAACACGTGGGTCTTTTTTCCTCTTTTATGTGTCTCTTTGGAATATAGAGCTAGTAATGACACTCCTGGATCAAAGGGTATGTACAGTTTTATAGTCCTTTGAGCATAGTTCCAAATACTCTACATCATTTCTTAAAAGTCTTTCAAGGTTCTAAAACTAAATTCCTTCCTTCCTTCCTTCCTTCCTTCCTTCCTTCCTTCCTTCCTTCCTTCCTTCCTTCCTTCCTTCCTTCCTTCCTTCCTTCCTTCCTT
>JAJPUD010000637.1:27867-52545 GCA_023553655.1 Myrmecobius fasciatus | reverse complement strand
CTTCCTTCCTTCCTTCCTTCCTTCCTTCCTTCCTTCCTTCCTTCCTTTCTTTTTTTCTTTCTTATTGGTTTTTTATATATGTTTAAAGAATGTTTTATAAATATATTAATACAGTGCCCACATGCTTTGATAGGTAGTTTCCCAAACATATATTTCATATTTATTTTGAATCCAATTTCTCATTATGTCTCTTTCCATTCAGTTTTGTTGGTAAGATGCAGAAATGCTGAGTATTGTGTAGATTTATTTTACATCCAGCAGAAGTTTGAATTATTTCAATTAGTTTTTTAGTTTACTTTAAGGTTCTCTAAACAAATTATCTTTATCTGTCTGCAAAAAGTCAAAATTTCTTCTTTGACCACACTTATTGCTTCAATTTATTTTTCTTTTCTTATTGCTATGACTAGCATTTATACTGGTAGAATAGTGTTGATAATTGATATCTTTGCTTATGCTCAGTCTTTTTAGAAAGGCTACCAGCCTATCTCTATTACATATAAAGTTGGCTTTCAGTTTTATATAGGTACTACTTATGATATTATGGAAAGGTCCATTTATTCCTATGTTTTTTAGTATTTTTTAAAAATAGAATTGGGGTATTGTATCTTATTAAAATGCTTTCTCAACAGATATATATTGATACAACTTTATAATTTATAATATATTTGCATATATTATAATAATAACTATGTAATTTTCATGGTTCTAGTTATTAACATTGTCTATGATATTGATAATTTTCTTAATACAAAACCTATTCTGCATTTCTAGAATAAACCCAAACTCATTATATTATATAATCTTTATGATACCCTTCAATCACTTATTTATTAATAGGCATTAACAATTTCTGTGTGTATCAGTATTCATTAAGTATAATGGGCCATGATTTTCTTTAACTGTTTTGATTCTCCCTTGTTTAGGTATCAAGACAATATTTATATCATCAAAAGAATTTGGTAAGAGCTCTTTTTTCATATTTTTACAAATACTTTATATAATGATATAATTAATTTTTTGAAAGCTTGGTAGAATTTACTTGTAATATCCATTTAGTCCTGGAATTTTTTTCTTTCAGAGCTCTTTTTTGGCTTTTTTAGTTTCTTTTTGTGAAATTATTAAAATTTCCTATTTTTATTTTATTAAACTAGGTAGTTTGCATTTTTTGACAAACATCCATGTTTCTTTTAAGTTTTTATTTTATTATTTATATAATTGGCTAAAATATTTTCCTAATGATTTCCTTTATTTCATCTTCATTTATTATAAATTATTTTTATTTTTGATGCTAGTAATTTTTCTTTTTTTTTTAAAAAATCAGTGTAGCTAATGTCATTGCTATTTTATTTCATTTCTACTCTGAAAAAAGTAGTTCCAAGTTTCATTTATTAATTCATGGATTTTTATTTTTTAATCTCTTCTTTGATTTTCTGTATTTCCATTTTGCTGTTTGATCTGAGTTTTAAAATATGTTGGTTTTCTAGGATCTTTTTTGTTGATCTTTTTTTTTTCTCTTTTTTTTTTGATGGAATTGTTTAGAGATATAAATTTTCTCTTAGGTTACTTTGCATCTCAAAACTTTTGGTATGTTGTCATTGTTATTTTTTAAAATAATTTTCTATTGTTTCTAAGATTTTTTCTTTGACTTAAAATTCTGTAAAATTTATTTTCAATTAATTTTAGCCCTTTTTTCCTTAGTGGCCTTTATTGAGTAAAATTTTCATGTACTGTGTTCTAGAAAATACATTGTTGAGATTTCTGCTTTTCTGTATGTGTTTGTGAAGTTTTTAGACATTAATAAATGGTTCATTTTTGTTAAGATGCTATAAACAATTGAGAAATATTGAAAGTCTTTCCAATTCCCTTTCAGTAATTATCATAGGTATCATAGGTCTATCATATATAACTTAATTTTAAGAAACAATAGATTTTTAACTTGTTTCTTTGTGTGTGGGGGTTATATTTACGTAGATTCAAATGGTATACATTGAAGTCTACCATTACTGTTTCTCTTGAAACTTAATTTTCCTTCAATAACTTAGATTCTATATTATTCAGTGCATATGTGTTAAAATTTTATGTTCCTTTATTGTGTGGGTTCCTTTTAGTAAAATGTAGTTTTTCCCCCATTTCTTTTTCTCTCTTAATGAAATCTTTTCGCTGCTGGCTTGCCCAAGATCATAATTGCTGTTCCTACTTTTTTTTAGTTTAGCTAAAACATAATAAGTTTTACTATTAATTTTCTGTGGATATTTATGTTTCGAGTACATTTCTTGGAAAGAAGATATTGTTAGATCATGTTTTCTAATCCATTCTGCTATACTCTATTTTATGGGTACATTCATCCCATTCATATTCAGAATTATGATCTTTAAATGTATCTTCCCCTCCATCCTATTTTCATATATATTTTTTCTCTCTTTGCTCCTACCTATTCTTTTATAAAGGTGGTGATAAGTATTGTGGTTGTTGTTTATCTTTCATTCTTGAAGAGGGCCATGACATCGGGGAGGTGATGCCATGGCATGCAAGTGAATTGGATTTAAGTGAGGGTGGGCTGTGCAATGTCACCTGCCTCACTTTCCCCTCCAGAGCCATCTGGGTCTAGTGGACAGACATAGATCAGGCTGACTGGAGATAGCCCTGAAAGAAATGAAGAGGAAAGTACTCAGGAATATTATTCTTTTGTGCTTCTACTCTCCTGACCCCTTTTCTGCCTTTGTCCAGTACTTGATCACAATTTCTCTTTCATCCCTCCCTTCTTCTCTCTCTTTTTACCATGTTTCCTTTCCCTTCCCCCCCTACTTCCTCTTCTCCAAGGGTCCCACAGCTAGTCAGTATCTGAGATCAGATTTGAATTCAAGGAGAGGAATCTTCCTGAGTTCAGACCAAGCATTCTATGCACTGTATCCCCTAACTGCACCTTTCCAAATTTATCAGAGAGATTATTTGAATACCATCGAAGTTTTTTTTGTATCTCAGCTTAATTATTTTAGTTACACGATATTGGGCATATACTTATTGTTGTTGTTGTTTGTCCTTCATTCTTAAAGATAACCAATAACTTCAGAAGGTAATATAATGATTCACAAGTCAAATAATTGTATTTAAGAGAAGCAGGACTATGCAAAGTCACCAGCTTCACTTTTTCTTCCAGGGATATGTGAGTCCAGTGGCAAGACAACTAGAGACGGTTTTGGATGAAATGAAGATCTTGATCTTTTTAAACTAAAGTCTTTCCCAGGTCTCAGTTTGTCTGAGGCAACATTCAGTATTTAAGTGATTAAGACTAGGTAAGCTATAAAGCCCCAAGTGGTCTCTTTTGCCATTATTATTTAAATTTTATTATTTAATTTAATTTATTATTATTCAAATTTACCATAATTACTTAAATAAATAAATCTGAGAGGGGAAGACATATTCCTGGGTTCAAATCTGGCCTCAGATATTTGCTAGCTGTGAGACCCCCTGACAAGTCACTTAATCCTGTTTGCCTCAGTTTCCTCATTAAAATATTCTGGAGAAGGAAATGGCAAGTCACTCCTGTATCCTTGCCAAGAAAACCCTAAATGGGGGTCACAAAGAGTGGATACAACTGAAATGACTCAACAATAATAACAATAAATTTGGGAAATTTCCAGGTGGGATTGTTACAGATGTTCTATCTGTTATCTCTTATGATCTAATGATATTGCATTATTATATGTGCCCTATGCCATATGGCTAAGTATAGGATGCAGGTGTCACAGATGAAATCTTCCAGAAACTTTCATGGTCCCACAAAGGCAAACAGTTCTGGTGTGGGTAACATAATGCACTTCATAAAGAAGGCTAGAAATTGGTCCATGTGCAGTTTAAGAATAATGTATTATTTAGAATAAAATATAATCTAGCTTTACAAAAGGACCCGTGGTTTTACCTGTCATTATTAAAAATAGTGCCAAAATTGAGTAGAGAGTAAGTTTTAGGTGTTTTTATTTTTAAAAAAAATTATTCCTCAGAAGGAAAATTCATCTCAACTCAAATCTTCAGTTTTTGTTCTGTCTATTAGGCAGTGTAGTCTATCAGAAAGGGCCTGGAGTTGCATTCAAGAGTATTAAGTTCTAGTATAGCTCTAACTGTGTCGTAATTTTCTGAACAACTCTGTGCCTCGTTTTACCAAATTATAAAATGATATGAAAATATCTGTCCCATATATATTAAAGTATTTTTGAAATTTCAAATATTATCAGGTTTTTTTCCTAACTCCTTTTTTTGGTTGTAGTAAGATAAAAAATAAAAAGTGAAATAAATATGAAACAAGGAACTTGAATGAAAAGTTGACAACATAACCTCAGTATATAAAATACTTTAGAGCACTGGCTCTGAAGTCAGGATGACCTAAATTCAAATCTAGCCTCAGAGACTTAACATTTCTTAGCTGTGTGACATTGGACAAGCCACTTAACCCCAATTACTTTGCAAAATAAATAAATGAATGAACGAATGAATGAATCAAGTAATTTAGATTATTATATATATATATATATAATTTAAGATAAAAGTAAAATATCTATATTGTAAAAACACAGTTACTTTGGCACTCACAGTTACTCATTGGTTTCATGGTGCCGTCATTTTTGCTGAAAGTTAGTTCTAAGTCAAATGCTATTAATTGTACCTTTTCAAAGTAAAAGTAGGATAAAGGACAAATATTGGATTAAAAAATGAACCAACACCTTAAATTGAAGCAATAAGGAGGTGAAACATACTTATATCTAAGTGTATGAGATATCATGATAATTATTTGAAGGATCACGCTGTTATAGTCTAGGATGTGGCAAAGAACTTTTATTTTTTTCCCTTTAAATCTGGTCCTGTTATTTTCACTAATGTGAGGAATTTCCAGTGTGGCAACCCTCTTTAACTAAGCAAATTGGCAACTATCTAAAACTTATGTTGTTGAAAATTTACCTGGATGCTTGGGGATATTAGGAGATTAAGTGAGTTCCTCATGCTACTTACCTAGTACATGTCAGAAACAAGAGTCCAGGTTTACTTTGTGTCAAGGCTCGTCCTTTATCTGCTAAATCACAGTGTCTCAGAAGAAGCCTGTTTCCTTTCTGCAAAGAACTGTATATAACTAGCCAATCAGGCACAAATACAGTGGTGAGAATTGACACTATATTAAAAAAAAAATCAAAACCATCCCATGCAAGTTGAAAATGTGTAGAATATGACTACTCTCTTTTACTTAAGAGGAGTCATATGGCCACTTTAAGAGTGGGCAGAGAGAGTCATCCCTTTTATGCTTATCTGAACTAGATTAGATGACAAGAGGAGATTTTTCAGCTCTACTATTCCATGGTTTTCTTTACAGTAATACTTGAGCACATAGTATACTAATTATATAACCAGTATTTCTAATATTAATATAGAAAGTTAAGATTAGGATATGCAACTAGTTAGCAGACAGAGCTGAAACAAAAAGATAATCTCCTGACTCACAATTAAATCTTATAATTCTTCATCAGTCTCTTTTTAGAGAATTTCTCTTCATATATAGTGCATATATTCGTGCAGAAGTATTTTAATGAAAGATGTCAATCTCAACTATCCCAATTGCTAGTTTACCAATTTCAATTATTTTATTTAAACTTACATTGGAAATAACGATGATTTGGAGTCAGAGGATCTGCACTCAAATCCCAATTCACTTGCTTACTATAAGCACAATCTTGGGCAAGTTATTTAGAAGGAATGAAACAAGCATTTATCAAATTCTATTAAGAGCCAGGCATTGTGCCAAGTACTTTACAAATACTATCTTATTTGATCCTGATAAAAATCCTGGGAGGTAGGTATTATTATTACCACAATTTTATAGTTGAAGAAACTAAGGCAAGACAGGCTTAAGTGACTTGCAGAGGGTCACATAACTTCTAAATGTCTGTGTGGATCTTGGGCAGTTCAGGTCTTCCTCTCCAAGTCCAGAGCTCTATCTACTGTGCTACCTTGTTGCCTTAACTCTGACAATTCAGGGTATTGGTTGAATACCCAGGAAGTTAAAATAGATGATTTCTAAGATCTCTTTCAATTCTAAAATCTATGATCCTATGGTCATTCATACTTAAACTAAAAACTAAACAAAACACCAAACCTCTATTAGTACCCAGAAGCCAGTTAAGGATATTTTCTTTTTTAAATAAGACATTTAAAAAACCCCCAGTCAATCTGTACAATTCCACTAGGCAGAGTATGATCTGTACCTTTTCTCTTACCAAACAAGGAGCTAAGGGTTTATGGAGAGGTAGAAGTGTGTGTGGGAGGTTGCAATTTCTTCAATTTCAATGCTTTAGTTGAATTTTCTTCCACTAGTTGCCTAAAACATATATTAGGTTTGTATTTTTTTTTTTGCTTTTTGCTGAGGCAATTGAGGGTCAGTGACTTGCTTAAGAGGGTCACCCAGCTAGGGAATATTAAGTGTCTGCTAGGGAATGTTAAGTGTCTGAGAGCAGATTTGAACTCAGGTCCTCCTGACTTCAGGACTGGTGCTCTAGCCACTGCGCCACCTAGCTGCCCCATCAGGTTTATATTTTAAAGTTTGTTTATCCAATAATGAATAACAATTTCTATTGTTATTTAGTTGTGTCCAACTTTAATGATCCCTTTAGAATTTTGGCTTGTTTGTTTGTTTGGTTTTTGGCAAAGATATTAGATTTGCCATTTCCTTCTCCAGCTCATTTTAAAGATGAGGAATTGAGGTAAACAGGGTTAAGTGACTTGTCCAGGACAACACAGCTAGTAAATGTCTGAAGCCAGATCTGAAAACAAGGTCTTCCAATTGCACATTTTTAAACTATATTGGATTTCTTCCTTATAGGGTAGGGAGAAGGGAGGAAAGGAGGGAGAAAAAATGGTTATGCAAGGGTGAATGTTGAAAACTATCTTTGCATGTATTTTGAAAAATAAAAAGTTATTATAAAATAAAAAAGAAAACAAGGTCTTCTTCACTCTAGTTTCAGTGCTTAGCTATGTTCCCCAGCTTACCTACAATAGTCATGAACTATTAGCAATCGGCAGAGAAGGAGGAAATGTAGAGTGAGTAGCATTATACACTAATGTATTTGGTAGAGCAGATGGATCAGTAGGGCTTGGCATAAAAATGAAACAGGGCTTTCAAGCACAGCTTCTTCTAATCAGGTGAGTAGCAACAAAGGGCATCAAAAAAGGCGGGAATTTTCTTCTTGCCCTCAGTAAAAAAATATCCCTGGCTTCCTGCCTTTCAGGACAGGGCTGAAGTTCCATTTAGAGTCTTTGCTTGCCAGGACCGGTGATGTGATGAGATTCTCTTGTTCTTGCTGTTTTCAAAGGGTTTCAGGAAACAGCCAGGAACCAAGGGGAAAAATTTTGAGTCAGCTTTGGCAAAGCTTAGAGGCTCCACCCAGAAAACAGCTGGAAAGAGACTGACCCCAGAACCCAATCCCTCCCCTCTCCCTGATTTATATCCATGTTCTCTGGGGAAACATGTAGGGTGGAGGCCCAGTGTAGAAGAAAGGAAGTCTTGTGGCCCTATTCTTTATTAATTGTCCTGGAAGTCTTGTTTTTTTGTTTTTGTGTGTATGTGTGTGTGTGTGTGTGTGTGTGTGTGTGTATTTTTTAAACATTAGGCATGTAAACAACTTTATTCTTATAGGACATAATGCTATCTTAAGAAGAAATAAACCTGTTGGTTGTTCCAAAGGAAACAAAATGTTTAGGTTTTGTTCTATAGCCGTAAAAATCCCAAAGTTTGCAAAGTGAATTCTCCCTTTTTCCTGTTCTTTTGTTTTACCCACAGGGAATATATATTTTCCTTCACTGTTTCTGACAGGCTAGCAGGCTTGTTTGCCCAAAATGTGAGTCATGAAGTGAATGGTGGGCTATTTGGAGGGCCTGTCTCTGTGAGCTATTCCTTGTCATGCATCACTTTAATGCTCTATACAATAAAGAAGTTAGACTGCATCAGTGTTTCCTGAACTGTACTCCATGGAATCCTTTTAGGAATCTCAGGTAGAAGTAAATTCAGAAACTACCTTTCCAGTATTCTTATATTTTATTACATGTATGCTGGTTTCCTTGTTGTTCCTCTCATATATCGCTCCATCTCCCAACTGTATATTTTCATTGATTGTCCCCCATATCTAGAAATCTCTCCTTCGTTATCTCTTTTTCCTAGCTTCTTTCAAATCTCAGCTAAAGGCTAACCTTTTACATGAAGCATTTCTTAGGTGCTAGCCCTCTTACACCCCTCTTTAATCTTAATGCCTTTCCTCTGAGACTATCCCCAGTTTATTTTGTTTGTACATAGCTATTTGCTTAGTCAAGTGCCTGACACCAGTTTAATAAATGCTTGTTCATTTGACTTACTAACCATATAGTACAAACTATAGCTTGAACAAGACTCTTTCCTATAATGCCCCAACAAATCTTTGCTTGGAGAACCTTCACTGAGGAGGAACTAGCTGCATTCTGAAGTAGCCTATTCTACTTTAACAGCTTTATAATTATTATATGATTCAATCTTCTCTAAAAGGTTGATACTATTAATTTTTCCATTTTATAGATGAGGAAACTGAGGGAAACAGAGGTGAAACGACCTGCCCAGAGTCTGATAAATATCTGAAGCTGAATTTGACCTTAGTCTTCCTGATTCCAGGCCTAATATTCTAACCCCTGCATCATATAGCTGCCTCATGATGTGCATGATGTAAATAGGGATCATATGTGATATTTTCCTCACTAAAGTATTGCTTATAATTATGTATGAAAAAGTAATCAATCAGTTCATGGGTAGCAATTTGAGTTTGGAAAACAGACTAAGTTTATTTGCTCTAAAATTTTCTGTTTCCCCTTCTTTCAAGATATATTCATCCCCCAAAAAAGCCACACTAGCATTTAAGGTTTAACCAATTTTAACCAATTTAACCAATAAATTTCAACTCCAAAGTGTCCAATGGTCTCATAGGTGGCTGTGATGGGCTACAAGCTATTTTACTTCCTTTCCAGATATTATATTAAATACTGACCATAGAGTAACTTTAAGAAGGCAATTTACTTAACCTCCATAGGTTTTGATTCCTCAACTAAAAAATGGATTGGATGAGATGGCCTTCCCATTCTAGATCTATGATCTTATGATTCTACTTAATGTCTTAAGAAAGGGAAGAAGGAGAACTATTTGGAGTTAATCTTTATACTGAGAAACAGAGCTCTTTCCTTCCCTTTTCTGTCTCTAATCTGACTGTAAAATGATTTCATGCATGGAAATTGCAGTCATTCCAAAGTTGCAGACTTGTAGACTTGTTCATAATCATGTAGCTATATTTGGGATGAATATTTGGTCAATGGATTTCCACATCATAGTCTTCTTGGTTAAGGTCAACTCTGACTGCTTTGTTGGGTGGGCGCCTTCTCTTCCGTTTCACTGGACTAATAAATCACAGATTCTTTCCTTAGTCATTTTAAAGTCATTTCCTGTCATTTTCTTCAGGCAGCAGAGATAATTTTGTGTACTATGATTTTTTTCTTTTAAATAACTATCTTCAAAAAATAGGATATTATAGTAAGCCCTTGTTGAGAAATTTCACAGTCAGGATACATCAGGGACAGAAGCTGTAGCATTTTATTTGTCAAAAAGCATATTTTTAAAATTACTTGCATTATATTACTTGAACTTTCCCAAACACCTATTTTCCCCATTTAACTTTGAATTTAAATTAAAATATATTAAATTTATACTTTTACTTTCATAAATGTTATAATATACTAAAGCCCAAGTTTCCATGTATAAAATAATAATAGCCAGAATAAATATATACTATACATTTACACATCCGTGTGTGTGTATGTGTGTGTGTGTGTGTGTGTGTGTATGTGTATCTTAGGATTTCCAAATTAGAGACTATTATTACCCCCCATTTTATAGGGATATTTTTTCTTGAGATGAAGAAACTGAGACTGAGAGAGGTTAAATGAGTTGCTCAGCTAATAAGTGCCTCAGATATGATTCAAACTCGTCTTTCTGACTCTAATTCCAGCACTCTATTCACTGGGTCAAGATTAACTAGCTAGAGTGCTAGAGAGATCATGGAGCCTGGAGTCAGGAAGACTTATCTTCCTTAATTCAAACCTGGCCTCAGATACTTATTAGCTGTGTAATCTAGGGTAAAGTCCCTTAAACATGCTTGATTCAGTTTCCTCATCTGTAAAATAATTGGAGAAGGAAATGGCAAAAAGAATTTTAGTATCTCTGCCAAGAAAACTCCAAATGGGGTCACAAAGTGTTGGATACAATTGAAAATGACTGAGCAACATTGGGATATTTAGCTTCTCCTTTTTTTCTGTTGGTAGCTATAATATCATTAACATGATCTCAAAATGTAGAAACTCCCTCTTCTGAAATGGGTCAGTACCTCCTCTGTAGGTAGAGTGAACTGCCCCATGTAAGGAAGCTTAGATCCTGGCTGTTGGTCCTAGTCATGTAGCAATAATGTGTGTGACTGAGATGGGAGTTGGACCCAGGGCTTTCTAACTCCAAGGCTAGCTCTCTATTCCCCCAAGATAAATAACATCACTTTTCTTATAATGATGATAATTAATATAATTATTATGCTAATTTAACATTTCCATTTCCAACATACCTGATAATTATTACATGATTATTACTAAAAATAATCCTTTAGAGGAGAAAGACAGGTGGCTGGAGTCCTAAACTTGTCTCTGCTGCTGGTGACTTTTGTGTCCTTCCCTGGAAAAGTAAGTTCACTTGTTAGCTTCCAGTTTCCTCTTCTATACTGTACTATATGATCTGTAAAGTCACAGAATGATAAGGTTAGACCTTGGACGTTGTTTAGTCCTTCTTCATTTGTAGGAAAATAAGATCCAGGTGGGTTAATTTACTTCCTCAAGGTCATATAGGTAGTAAAGGGCAAATTCAGGATTTAAATCCACGTCCCATCACTATAAATCCTGCCCTCTTTCCATTGGTGGTCCATTCTTTTCAAATTATCTGCTTATAACAGGATACTTATTACACTGAGGATTTGGAATTTTTCTGAACATTTTCTAAATTATACAAAATTTAGTATAAATATTCTACTTTTAAACAGTTTATATCTACACAAACACACACACACAAGGTTGGTTGGTTGTTTGGTTGTTTGTTGTCCTTCGTTCTTGAGGATGACCAAATGACATCATCATATTAGAGCCAGATCAATACGAGTTCAGAATGCTCTGCCACAGGTCAGCACAAATAGTCCTGATGAACATTTGGGGTGGTACTAACTTTGCACATCTCACATTTCTTCTGAGCTAATTCAATTTTGCTTTGTATGCTCTGATGAGGGCACATCATGTTGGATGTTTTTGTAACAGTGTCTCCTATGTCATAGTTTTGATTGCAAAACCAACACTAGCTTCACAGCTCTTCCTTTCATTGCAGCTACTCCAGGAAAACATGTATCCAGCTCCCACTTCAGTAAGCTAGCTTTCTTTCATCAACCTTGTTTCACTCAAAGCTGCTATTTGGATCTATACCTGTTGAGTTCTCTTGCAATAAGATATCTTTCAGATTCACTGGATTTTATGCTGTCTATAAGTGTGCAAAATTCCATGTACCAATGATGAATGGAATCAGCTTTGCAATTTTGTACATTTTTTAGTGGTTTGACCACAGGGTGGAATCCCCACCTGCTATGATAATCAGAGGAGGGTTGAGTAAGTAGACAGTTTTTAGGATATCTTTTCTAGTTGCTTATACACACACACACACACACACACACACACACACACACACACACACATACTCCCTCCCTGCCTCTCTCTCTCTCTCTCTCTCTCTCTCTCTCTCTCTCTCTCTCCCCCACATATATGTATGCATATATATGTATATATATATATACACTCATATATAAGCATCTTATATTTTAAAAATCCAGCTGCATACATATATAACTATGGGTACATATAGCTATAAAAGTATAGATATGGATAATTTTATATATACATATGCTTGTGTATATATACTCTATGCATTATTTTGCATTTGGAGCACCTGAGCTCGAATGCTATCTCAGTACTTAGCTATGTATCTTGGGTAAATCATTTAGCTTCTGCCTTCCTCAGTTTCCTCATCTGTAAAATAGAGATAATAACTCATTGCACAGGATTATTATGAGAATAAAATGTGACAACAAAGTCCTTTGCAAACCTTAATGTATTATGTAAACATTAGCTATTCTTATTCCTGTTATTATGACCTCCCTGATTGTAAAGAAAAGCATATGAGAAAAACTACCAAGTAAACAGCATATGTAATATTTTATGCACATAGTCGGAAACCTCTCCATTGAGAGGAGGGAACTGAGTTTTATTATTTGTTCTTCAGGACCAATTTTGCAATTAATCTGGATCCATCACCTTAAAGTCTTGTTTTTTTCCCCCAGTCCTCACTTAAAACATTGAGTTGTTTTTTTTTTTCTTTTGAGAGAGTAAGCTACTCCTATGAGAAACAGTATTTGCAGTTAAAGTATTTTATTCATTTGCATTTTCCTAATCTGTACCAACTCTTACCCCTTGTTCTCTAGAATTATATTGCAAGAAGCTAATGAATATCATAAGTCTTAGAAAGCTCAATCAATCAATCAATAATCAAATTGACTCAAGATCCTATAATGGCTATAGTATCATGAACAGTTTAAAAAAATTAAGGCTTTTAATATACTGTAATCCTGAGGTAATATACTAGGTGGTCATCTTTCCTTTAAAGAAGATCAGGGAATTTTTTGAATTGTAAATAGAAGAACAATTCTATACCATGGGACAGAAGCACTTTTACAATTTAGTCTTAAGAGAAAGCCAGCTTCATCCAAGTTGAATCCAGAAATCTCACCTTCCTTTATTGTGAATGACTTCAAATGACTACATAGAAATCATGTTTTGTAATTTTGTGCTCCAAATCACTAGACACACTGGCATTTTCTTGCATTATACTCTAGTCTAGATTAAGGACACTTCTGTGATTCTCTTTGCTGCCTTCTAGGCAGTGATAAACAGAGTGACTTTCCAACCCGATTGGGAGGAGACCAATTGTAGAGTTCAGTCCTTTGGCAATCTCTAGGCCATTGTGTCTGCCTCTGTCAGGCTCACAAAGTGACACTTTGAGTGCAGCAGGGTATTCCAAAAGGGGATCAGACTGACAGCACTGCAGCTGTAGAGGGAGAAAATTAAGTTTTGTTCTACTCTGTCGGACCTGTCTGTCAGCCCTTTGCAGAGACATATTGCCAGATGAAGAAAAGCAGAATTAATTCTGCCCCATTGCAGGAAACTATTTTCTGCTATTAACAATCAGGTCCCTGCAATGGCTGTATTTGTAGTTTTTATCTTTTCCCCTTAAAAGTCTCTATCAATCAATAGGAATTCATTCTGAACACTCCATCTCAAAAGAAAAAAAAAAGTAAGTTCTGTATTAATGCAGAGGTGCAGTGATCTAACTTTTAATATTAGTGTAATAGATCATGTGATTTATCCTACAGACTGAAGAAAAGATTAACTTCAAATGAAAGTCTTCATAGAAATTTGTTAACTTATACAAACTGTTTCACTGTGGCTGAATGACATCACACTAGTCAGTCACATATCAAAAGCTATAGCAACAACCACAATATATGCCATTTAAAATAGTCTTGGGAATTCACCAATAAGGTGGCAATAATGAATTGTCACAGGTAAAAGTGTTGTGCACAATCCCCCTACATAGCATTGATGAATAAAATTTTGAGGACAAAGTTTGTCCTAGATGTCATCACGTTAGATATTTAAGAACAAAGTGGATTGAAAAGCTTTCAAAATAGAGAGAATCCAAACCACATAGGAAGAATATGAAGTCTGCATCGTTCCTGTCATTGTGTCTCCAGTGCAAATAGTCCTTAGGATGCCTCACAGTGATCCCACAGATGTGCTCACATTTCACTACTTGTCTTTTCATTCATTTGTGCAATAGTCCAGAGAAAATGAAACATAAAATAATAGTGGTAATGATAGCAAGAATAATAGGAGATCTACTAGTTAATCCAAAAGCAGCTAACTAAGAGCATACTGGTGGTAGGCATTGTTCTAGGTGCTGGATATATAAATAAGAAGATGAAACAATTTGCACTGAAGGAGTTGACTACATTCTGAAATAAATGACTGTAGCATGTACCAAATATAGGTTGTACCAAAAGGCTCAGTGTAGTTTTAGATTAGTATAACCTACAAGACTAAGACTTTACAGACACCTTGTATGAATCTATATAGGATTAATATAATGAAAATATTTTAAAAAGTAAGGTAGTAGCAATTGAGGGGATCAGAAAAGGTTTCATCCAAAAGATGGGGCTTAAAGCAGGGTTTGAAGCAAGAGAGGGATTCTCTGAGGTAAGTCAGGCTAAGAGGAAATGTTTTCCAGGCATGTTAGGGTACCAGTGGATGTCAGTAGGAAGGGAAGAAGACAGAAGATGGGGTGTCATGACTAAGGGAAAGAAAGAAGGCAGTTTTGGCTAGATCATAGAGTATAGGGCAAGAATTGTTTTGTGAAAGACTTTTAAAGCTAAGCAGAGTATTTTACATTTTAGTCTAACCTTATTTAGAGAGCCACTATAGTTTAGTGAATAGGGAAGTGACATAGTTACATCCATGTTCAATGAAAATCACTTTGACAGCTGCGTGGAATGGACTAGGTTAAAGAAGACAAGATATATAGGTGACATACATAGTGTTTTAAGGTTTTCAAAGCACTTTACATAATTATCTCATTTGATCTTCCCTTTCTATAGCTCATTTCCCACCACAGTGTGTGTGCTTTTTTTTTTTTTTTTTTTTAGCTCAGGGGGTTAATAAACACTATGTGCAAGGATCTGTGCTAAACACTGGGGTTACAAAGAAAGAGAAAAGACAATTCTAACTCTCTAGATGTCTAAAGGAATAGAAATTAACTAAATAAAAAGACACTAATTATAATGATAAAAACACATTCTTATTACAATTTCTTCCAGCCAAATTTTACTAAGTATTCACATCTAACATAGAAAGAACAGTAGACAGGGGTAGCTAGATGGAACAGTGGATAGAGCACCAGCCCTGAATTTAGGAGGACCTGAGTTCAATCTGGTCTCAGACACTTAACATGTCCTAGCTATGTGACCTTGGGCAAGTCACTTAACCTCAATTGCCTCAGCAAAAAGCACATAAAAATTAAAATTTAAAAAAAAAGAAAGAAAGAACAGTAGATTTGGAGTTAGAGAGCTTGACTTTGAATCCTGGCCTTGATACTTACTAAAGTGAGTGAACTTGAACAAAGTCCCTACACATCTTTAGAGATCCCTTTTTTCTTTTTTTCTTTTTTTAGTGTTACAATAATTTATTTATAAAATGCCAGTATATACATTTATATTCTGCAACCCATTTACTTCCAGGCTGATACTATGTGTGCTCCATTGAATTTTTTTAATTAAATTTTTATTTTCAAAACATATGCATAGATAATTTTTTAATATTAACCTTTGCAAAACCTTGCATTCCAATTTTTCCCCTCTTCTCCCACCCCCTTCCCTAGATGGCAAGTAATCCAATATATATTAAATATGGTAGAAATATATGTTAAATCCAAAATATACATACATATTTATATAATTATATTGCTGAACAAAAAAAATCAAATCAAACAGTAAAAAATGAGAAAGAAAATAAAATGCAAAGAAACAACAACAAAAAGAGTGAAAATACTATGTTGTGAACCACATTCAGTTCCCACAGTCCTCTTTCTGGGTGTAGATGACTCTCTTCATCACAAGATCATTGGGGGGCAGCTAGGTGGCACAGTGGATAGAGCACCAGCCCTGAAGTCAGGAAGACCTGAGTTCAAATCTGGTCTCAGACACTTAACATTCCCTAGCTGTGTGACCCTAGGCAAGTCACTCAACCTCAATTGCCTCACCAAATAAAGAAAAAAAAAACACAAGATCACTGGAACTGGTCTAAATTGAGATCCCTTTTTTCAAATGAGATGGTTAGATGAGATGATCTTTAGAATTTTTTTCCAGTTTTAATTTCTGATCCCACGGTTTTATTAGCTCAAATCAAGAATAACTATGAACAAACATATAGGAATCACTATTGGGCTAGCTACATGTATATGTGAATTCTTCTGTCAAGAAATAAAGACTCCACTTGGTTCCAATAGCAAGAGGATTACATCAGCAGGTACTCATAAACTGGCATTAACTCCCTTTTATCCAGTCTCCTCACACCTCCCCACCATGCTCTTGCTCTTCTTGCCTCACATCCTTTCAGTTATTCTCATTGTTCTGTGTTTAGGCTGTATTTTGCTTCACTGTCATCATTATTATCATCAGAGAGGGAAATAAAGGAGAAAGAGATTTTTATGGCTAGAGTCCCCAAACTAGGTAATGTAGCATATCACAATATGAGACAGAGAATTGTAAAGCCTTGAAACTGTGATTTGTTTTGTAATTCCCTTCATTCTTTTGGAATAATTATAGAGAAAGTCAGGCCTTCCAGAAGACTGGTATACAGTTAATTCTTGTTGGATGCATAAATGAGTGAATACTCAATATTCTGAGTTTATTTACCTTCCACAGGAAAAACTCATTTTTCCTTTCTGAAAATTCATTCATTTTGAGGCAACCATAGACTTCCCATAAGCCCTCTTCATTGGATCGTTTTGTCATTTGGAACTCCCTAACATTTAACCAAATAAAACTGTAAAAAAGTAAGAAAAAAATGTGGGAAACAGAGAAGACCATGTATAGAAGGAGAACTAAAGAGTTGGAAAAATTGTTAGTGGCAAAATATAACAAAAAGTACTTCAAGTTCTAAGAGATAATAGAAATAAAAAATGTTCAAAAAAGAGCCCACGAGTCTAAGAAAAAAAGGAATGAACAATGATTCATAGAGGGCCTCCTTGTTGCAAATAAGGCTAGATATGACAAGGGCTATCTTTCTGGTCAACCGTGTTCTAGAGTTTCCATCTATGTCTAAACTGCTTCCTCCTTAATGACTTATCTGTGACTTCCTTTTCAACAGCATTGAAAATAATAGCATAAAAGAGAGTGTACCAAGTGACAAGTTATTGATGCTACAGATTATGTATCCTAGAGAACAATTGGGATGGATTGGCTTCCATACTTGTTTTTTGAAGAAAGATCAGAAACACTTGTGCCCTTCTGGTTCTGGAAACTTTGGTGTGACGGAAGTGTACCCCATCTGTGGATGTAGTTCAATCCAGAGAAGAACTTCATATTCATGGTTAATAAAGCTTCAGAGAAAGCTAGAAGTGAGTGTGACAGAGACATATGTATTGGTGTAGTTGTTCATCCCTTATTCTTGAAGACCAATGACATCAGGAAGGTGATAATTTTGATTTGCAAGTGAATTGGATTTAAAAAGGCAGAGTTGTGCAAAATTACCACCTCACTCTCTCTTTCAGGATCACTGAAGTCCAGTGGCAAGATGACTGATGATGGCCCTGGATACAATGTACTTTGTATCTTGGCCCTTTTAAACTAAAGTCTTTCCCAGGCCTCAGTCTGTCTGAGGCAACATCCATTCAATAGTTAAAGGCTAGGTCAAATAACTCCATTTTAATCACAAGGGGCTTCATCAAAACCTGATTTTCCAGAATTATATTCCAAAACAGCATAAATGAAAACTGCAAGAGGCGAAAGAGCTAATTGTCCTAGTTTCATTAAAAAACAAAAATAAAAAGCAAAACAATGATAGAATAAATGGGGAAGAAAAAATTCGGCTCCCAAACCTCAGCATGCCTTGTGAAGAATAAACAGTCAAAATTTATATTCCTTTGGGCAAAGCACCCACATATAAGGGGTATAACTCTCCACGTGGACAGAGGAAGAAGATGAGGAAAGCAAAGAGGAAGAACTATATCCATATATGACAATAGTATTAATTTTCAAATGTTTACTTTTGATTAAGAAAAAAATAGATGAATTGGTTTGAATAATATGGGAACTGTCTTCAAAGAAATGAATATTGTGAAGGAAATGGTGTCATTACAAAGCAGAAGAATAACTAGGGGAAAAAAGGAAGAGAAATGAAGAAAGAGCAAGGTGAAGCCAATTAGCAGGAAAAGCCCCCTGAAAGAGCAAATGAGAAGATGGTAGAATGATCTCTCAAAGGAGGTGGCAGAACAACTACTGGTTAGGACATTTAAAAATAGGCAGCTGAGTACTAGAAATTTGACTACTGGGAATAATCTTGCCCTAGACAAAAAGAGAGGTAATTAACAAAGTGACCTAATATTAAGAATAATCTTCCTTATTAATTTCTAGCATTCTAATAAAGGAATTTATTTCTTACGTACAATTATTTTGATGCCTAAAGATTGGAAGCATCCAAAAATAGTTACAAATTATTCCCAAATACAAAAAAGCACAAACAGCAGTTGTATTGAGACAGAAACAAAATATAGAGGGATGAAGATTTAGGGGGTAAGTGGGGAACATGAAAAAAATAGCTCTATCTAACCAGATTGAATTTGAATTATTTAGACAAGACTATGCCTAGATTATTTTTAGTCTAAGGTAAAGATAGTCTCAGGAATCTTGTTTTCAGCTCCCAACTTCCCAAATATTGTCACCACTTAAGCCAGTGAAGCTAAGCCTTTCAGGGACCTGCCTGGCACTTTACAACACTGCTTTCTAACGTGTGCAAATTTACATTTTTCCCATCCTCTTGCCAGCTATTCTATTCTTCCTCCTTTTCCTCTCCCTGTTCCAAGATAACTTAAGTGGACTGATTGACATCATCCAAAGGAAAGACTATATTCATGTAACTAAACAAAAAGTAGCAGGAGAAGGCAAAAATCAACATTCCCCATCTGTAGGAAATTATAAAGATGGGGCAAGGAGAGTGATGACAAAATGTTCTACCTCTGCCATTTTGGGGCATTTCTACCTGGTAGGAAAAAAATACTGAGCTAGTTGTTAGCAAGCTAGATAAAAGAACCCTTGTTACTAGTCCTAGCTTTGATATTTAACTAGCTGTTTTGTCTTAAGGCAGTTATTAATTATTCTATGCCCCATTTTAGGGAGGCGAAAAATAATGAGGGATAATTATTGCTCCTCTAGCTAACTTTGAGAACTTGTGAAGAGCTTCTGAATATTTCAGTATACCTGTAATCCCCTCAATGGAGTTATTCCCTTCAATGGCATAGATCACCCCCAATATACCTCTTGTGGTGTTTTGCTTCTCTCATGTCATGTCTTCCCTTAAATCTACATCTAAGTGAAATTGTGGATAGAGAGCTGGGCCTGGAGTCAGGAAGATCTGGGATCAAATCTTACTTTAGACTTCAGACACTTACTATTTGTGTCCCTGCTCAAGTCTAACTTCCATTTGTCTTAATTTCTTCATTGGAAAAATAGGGAAAATAACAGTACTTACCTTCCAGGTTTGTTGTAAAGATAAAATAAGATAATATTTGTAAAGCACTTAGCACAGTGCCTAGCACATAGCAGGTATTATGTAAATGTAAACTGTCATCATCATCATCATCATCATCATCAATTAGCATAGTAAGTCGATTCAAAGTGCTGGACCCTTCCTTTAGGTTTAATGTAAGGGTTATTAAAATCACATGTGGTCCTTCAAACCTGAATTATCTCTGCAAGACTGGCCTATCTCATTTTTTAATTATATGTTTCCAGTGACTTGGGAGAAAGTACTTTGAAAAGTTAAGTGATGTGCAACATCATCATCATTATCACTGATAGAGTGCTTAATATGTGTCTAGTATGTGCTAAATGCTTTATATTGATCTCAGTTGATACTGAAACAATCTTGGTAGTTAGAGACCATTATCTTCATTTTGCAGATGAGAAAGCTGAGTCAAATAGAGGAAGAGTGACTTGCTCAGGATCACACAGATATCTGAGGCTGGATTTGAACTTGGCTTGGCACTCTATACATTGCACCACCTAGCTGCTGTCTATTTACACAGTCTCCAGTCAAATCACACACCACATACTTTTTACCTGGTTTAAAAATGGCCCTGGACTCTCAAAAACCTTGTGAATAGCAGTATATATGCTTCCTCCAAGGACCAGCCTACTTAAGTTTGGAAAATCTCACTACCAAACATCTGGACACCAGGTAACAAAGAATTTTTTGGTCCCACCAACTTACATTAGAAGGTTGTTGTCTGTCCCAGTGGGAGGAATGTAAATATGAAATTATGAATCTTTTGAAGTAAATGATCTAGTGTTTTATTGCCACAACTAACTTTCACATATAAAAGCTTATTTGAGTTTCACAGGAATTCACTTGTACCAGAAGCAGGAAAAAACAAAGAAGATTCAAAGAATTCACTTTGACCTATTCAGACAAAACTTGCTCAAATGGATATCCTTTTCCAGTTTTTCAATGTAAGAACCATACTAGCCATGAAGCCAAGAAAAAATATTGTCATTGTTTAATTTTCTACATTCTACCTAATGAACAACTAAGCCATCTTGGTAGAAAGCAAAATTACAGTCTTGCTGGTATACTGCTACAATATCTAAAAGTTAATTGGATTTTCCATTATGATGAATCTTGCTTTTCAGAATTTAATCTTTAAGTCTTTCCCAACTGTTCTGAAATGGTAGTACATTATATATAGAGTATTTGGAGTGAATCATAGGCCTGCGTGTTACCTCAATAGGCCAGAGAATCTAGAATTAGATCAGGGCATTATAATATACAAAAAGCAACTACTATTTCTGTGGAATATATCTTCTTAAAGTAGTTTTTTTCTATGAAAACTGACTTCCTCATCCTATCAAGAGATTCACTAAAGTGGTGGGTTTTTTCTTTTTTTTTTTTCCTTTTGAAGTAGACAGTAATGTGCTTTGGATCCATTAGGATGTTTAATGTTATCTGTGTGGGATGGAGGGAACAGCAATTGCAATTTCTTTTCTAGACAAAGGGAATGCTTTGTAGATTACCCCCATTTAGCATCAGATTGTCTTTTCAATTGTTTTGAAACATTAGAAAAGGTTTCATAGAAAGAAAGTAAATTTTAAATGCAGTTCTTGTAAAACAGTGCTCCAGCTAATCTCAGTCAGACAGCCATTGTTTCCTTAGTCATAAAAGGGAAAATCATATCTAGCTGTCCTGAAAGCAAAAGCAAACCAGAACCTGCCAATGTGATTCTTCAGGCTAACCCCAGTGGCACAGTTAAGGTGGCTAATGGGTACTGGCTGAGTATTATCAGTTGCCAGGCCAGAGATCCGTTTCATGCATATGTGAAGCTTGCTCTGGCCACTAATTCTGGCAGAGGATACTGCACTCTAAGAGCTCTTAGTGGGTTCTGGTGCCCAAGCAAAAAGGCCTATCAGGACCTCTGGGGATTGCTGAATGGGGGTTATTCTAAAAGCTTTCAAAATTATTTTATAAATCCAAACAGGATTCTTTTATAAATGAAAATTCTCTCTAAAAACTCTATCACAGGGCCTTGATATTGAATGGGAAAATATTGATGTTCACTTATTTTCCCCATTAGATTATTAAATGTGAAGTTAAATATGTATTAGAAATATACAGCAATTATTTTGGGGTGTCAAAGGAAGGAATTTTTTGAATTTTACTCCAAATTTTCCCTGATGACCCTTTTTTCTTGGATTATTCCAAACATTCCAGATCTTTGAACCAGTCCTAAAAGTGTTTCATGCAAAAAATAATTTGTCATGCTATACTAAAAATAAAAACACAGTGATTTCCTTCTTCAGCTGGTGCTTTCATATTCAAACCATTTTTCATCAACAACTGCATTGAAGAAAGAATAAAATAAATCTATGTGGTACCTGGATTAGTTAAAACAATAAAATAGCAAATTGATGGAGCCATAAAATTAAATAATGGATAGACTTTCAGAAATACTTGTTCTAAATTAAGCTTCCTTCATTCATAAAGTTTGGATGAGCTATTTTAGAAAAGTTTTTCATAATACATTCCACTGTATGTTTGATCAGTTTTTTTTTTTTTTAAATAAGAATATCAGATTCCGGTATAGTAGTTGGGGCATATGGACTCCAGGAAAACAACAGTGGATCCTAGGCATCCTTGGGGTCACCACTCGCTGAAAACCATAGTTGACTCTCCTTTGTTGATGTTTTTACTTTTATCTGTCACTGAGCATACTTGTTCCAAAGAAAAGACAATCAAACAGTGACAAGAAGTATATGATAACCCAGTGACAAGAAAGAACTCTCTCTCCCCCATAAAAATGGATCACCATCATTACTAACACTATCAATTGAGAAGGACAATAATTAAGAAAACAAGGAAGACGTGGAAGGCAAATGTGGGATCATGTACGAATAGGGCATTTTCATGAAAGAGCATATGATAGTCTCTATGATGAGGGCGTGCATATGAAGAACACACAGAAACG
The DNA here is from genome assembly GCA_023553655.1 of Myrmecobius fasciatus. Lineage (NCBI taxonomy): Eukaryota > Metazoa > Chordata > Mammalia > Dasyuromorphia > Myrmecobiidae > Myrmecobius > Myrmecobius fasciatus. The sequence goes on along the minus strand of JAJPUD010000637.1, from coordinate 30,071 downwards.
TTTGAACAGGCACATATGTGGTAAGGCAACACCTACAAAATCTACAACACTAGTGGAGCTGGAGATGTCCTTGGGTAATGTCATCACAATGCTTTCTTTTAAAAATTTGTATAATATTTTATTTTTTTATTTTTCCACAATTGCATGCTAAAACAATTTTAAAATATTTTTTAAAAAAAGTTTTGAGTTCCATGTCTATCCCTCTCCTCTCCACTCCTTGAGATGGTAAGAAATTTGATGTTATACATGTCCAATCATATAAAACATTTCTTTCATAGAGATTTTGTACAAGAAAACAAAAAAAATAAGAAAGAAAAGAAAGAAAAAATAAAGTAAAAATAGCATACTTTAGTCTTTAATTAGATAGTATCATTTCTTACTCTGGTGGCAGTTACCATGCTTCTTCCTGAGTCCTTTGGGATTTTCTTGGATCATTATATTGCTGAGAATAACTTAAGTCATTCAAAATTCTTCATCATACACTGTTGCTGTTACTGAGTACAATGTTCTCCTAGACAAAACACATCAATTCATTCAAGTCTTTCCAGGTTTTTCTGAAATCATCCTACTGGTGGGATATAACACAATAATATTCTATCACAATCATATACCATTGCTTGTTAAGCCATTCTCCAAATGATGGGCATCCTTTTAATTTCTAATTCTTAGCCAACACAAAAATATATTTTTTTAAATAAATAGGTCTTCCCCTTTTTTGTGTTTTTGGGATATGGACCTAGAAGCCATATCACTGTATCCAAGGGTATGCACAGTTTTATAACCCTTTGGGTATAGTTCCAAATTGCTCTACAGAATGGTTAGATCAGTTCACAACTTCATCAGCAATGTATTAATGTCCCAGTTTCCTTACATTCCCTTCAGAATTTATCATTTTTCTTTTTTTTGTCATATTAGCCAATCTGATAGTGAGATAGTACCCCAGTTCTTTAAATTTATATTTCTCTAATCAGTAGTGACTTAGATCATTCTTTCATGACTATAGATAACTTTGATTTCTTTGTCTGAAAACTGGCTGTTCATATTCTTTGACCAATTGGATAATGACCTGTATTTTTATAAATTTGACTCAGTTCTCTATATATTCAAGATATAGAGATACCCTCATCAATGATACCTGTTGCAAAAATCTCCCAGTCCCAGTTTTCTCCTTTCCTTGCATTGGTTTTGTTTGTGTGAAAACTTTTTAATTTTATACAATAAAAATTATCTATTTTATATTTTGTAATGCTCTCTATATGCTTTGGTAATAAATTCTTCTTTATTCATAAATCTGACAAATAAATGATTCCATGAGCTCCTAATTTGCATGTGGTATCACTCTTTGTGTGTAAATCACATATCCATTTTGACCTTATCTTGATATACATTGTTAGATGTTGGTCTATATCTAGTTTCTGGCATGCTGTTTTCTAGTTTTCCAAGAGTTTTTGTTATAAATGATTGCCATTTTGTTTCAAAAGCTTGGATCTTTGGGTTTATAATGTACTGTTTTACTATGATTATTTACTACTGTGTCTTATGTACTTAATCTGTTCTATGGATCCACTATTCTATTTCTTCATTGATACCAGATTGGTTTTGATAATTATCACTTTATAATAAAGATCTGATTACAATTATTCCATCTTTTTTTCTCCCACATTTTTAAAAAATCAATTGCCTTGATTCCCTTTATCTTTTGTACTTCCAGATGAATTTTATTATTTTATAGGTATATTAAATAATTGTTGGTAGTTTGATTTTTATTATATTAAATAAATAGATCAATTTACATAGAATTGTCATTTTTGTTATATTGGACTTCACCTATTTTCCCAAACAGTTTATATAGTTTTGGAATTAATTGTTCTTTGAATGGTTAGTAGAATTCGCTTGCAATCATTTGGCTCTAGGAATTTTTTTGTAGAAAGTTCATTGAATAGCTTGTTCAATTTTTTCCCCTAAGATTAGGCAATTAAGGTATGCTATTTCTTTTTCTGTTAAACTGAGTAATAGATGTTCTTCCATTCCATTTAGATTGTCAAATTTTATTGGCATATACTTGCACAAAATAGCTCCTAATAATTGTTTTAATTTCTTCTCTAGTGGTAAATTTACCCTTTACATTTTTGATACTAGTAATTTGATTTCTTTCCCTCCTTCCTTCCTTCCTTCCTTCCTTCCTTCCTTCCTTCCTTCCTGGT
>JAJPUD010000637.1:0-19414 GCA_023553655.1 Myrmecobius fasciatus | reverse complement strand
AGAGAGAGAGAGAGAGAGAGAGAGAGAGAGAGAGAGAGAGAGAGAGAAGCGGGGGGCTTCTAATAGAAATCAGCTAAGTGGTACAATGGATAAAATGCTGGACCTGTAGTTAGGAAATTGTTGCTGTTGTTCAGTTTGTGAACCAAAACATGTCACTACTATCTATGAGACAAAGATACTGGAGTAGTTTTCCATTTTATTCTCCAGGAATCAGGAAGACCTCAGTTCAAATCCCACCTCAGACATTTACTGGCTATATGACCCTGTAGAAATCACTTAAATTCTGTTTAACTCAGTTTTCTCATCTGTGAAATAGGGAAAATAATAGCATTTCCCAAGGTTGTTGTAAGGACCAAATGAGATAATAATAGTAATGGTAAAAAAGTGTTTTCCATATAGTAAGTTATATATAAATGCTAGTTATTACTATTATTATTATTATTGAAGGGGTGGTTGGTTTTACAATTTTGTCTAAGATGACTTTTAATGATAACTGTCCTTGAATAAGTTTACTGGATGTGGGCTTTATATAATCCCTCTTGTAGTGGAGCTTACTATCTAATGAGGAAGTCCAAATCATTATTAATGCAAATAAATTCATGCAGAAATGCAGAGTGATTATACAACATGTAACCAAAGGAATTCTATGTAGTAGGCAAATGCATGAAGGAGGGATGGGCTGTAAATTGGGCTTGAGAATTGAGGAGTAGTTCTTGTTAGGAAAAGATTTCCAGAGAAAGTATGCTTTGAGGTATGACTGAAAAAGAAGACAAAGAAACTATTTTAAAAAATGGGATAAAGAAATAATTTTGCAAGGGATGATAGAGCATGACTGAGGACACAAGACAAGGGAGGAACACTATATCCAGGAAATGTGAAGAGGGGTAACTTGCTCAGAATATGTATGCTGTATGTAGCTGAGGTACATGTACTGATGTATATCAGTAGTTGATGTCTAATGTAATGATTTAAAAAAAAACTGTTAACAGCAATTAGAAGGATGGAATAGAAGGATAAAAAAAAGACTGAAGTATGGGAACTCAGGAAGCGAGAGGTTATGATAGAAAAGTTATAATTAGGGGCAGCTAGTTGTCACAGTGGATAGAGAGCACCAGCCCTGAAGTCAGGACGACCTGAGTTCAAATTTGATCTCAGACACTTAACGCATTGTAGCTGTGTGACCCTGGGCAAGTCACAACCCCAATTGCCTCAGCAAAAAGAAAAAAAAATTGGTAAGGAAGGAATGATTCACCAAAATGTTAATTTGGTCTGGACAATGGCTAGAAAACAGCATAATGTAAGAAGCAGAAGTTCTTAAGTTACTTATAAAGGGGCCAATGAAACATTGGCCAGTATTTAAACCATTTAATTTTAGAGCTAGAAAAGACAGAATCATAGGATTACATAGTTTGAAAAAAAATCTCATAGGTCATCTAATTCAGCCATATGTAAACAGGAATCACTCTAGTATATGCTTAGCAAGTAATTATCTAGCTTCTGCCAATACTCCAGTAATAACTGGGCTCCAAGAGCCCAATACCTACCAAATAATTTGATCTATTTTGGATTGTTAGGAAGTTTTCCTTACACTGATTTCAAGTCTTCTCTTCAACTTCTACCTTAGATGTTATTTAGTCCAAAGCTACTTAAACTGTGGGGTTGTGTAACTGAATGTGAGGGTTGTGAAGTTATGATTTATTATCACTAAATGTTTTTAAATTAAAATATATAATTAAATAGATTGGTATGCCTATTTTATGTAACTATAAACCCAGGGTTGCATAAAAATTTCTCGGGTGAAAAGAGATTGCAAATGGAAAAAAATCTAAGAAGCCCTGATCTAGTCTATTACTCTCATTTCACAGCTGAGATCCAAAGAGATGAAGGCACTTGGCTGAGGTTACACAATTAGTATTTCAGAAGTATTTAATGATAGAAAACAACTGTTTTGATCTCCAAGTGTTAGTGTAGTTCAATGGATGTTGTGCATGCACTTAATCTGGGAGCTCTGTGTCAGGTTCTACAAATACAAATGGAGATCCTGCCTTAGCTTCTCCCTTGTGCTTCAATCCCAGATGAATAGCTTCCTAGTAGACATTTCAAAATAGATGTTCCAGAAACATCTTATATACATTTCTGACACTGAACTTGATGTCTTTCCCCCTAAACCCTTGCCTCTTTCCATAAACTTTCCTTAAACTTCTTTATTTCAATAGAAAAAAACCACCATTTTTTTCAGGGTCACAGGTTCATAACCTTGGAATTAAGTCTCTATTTTATTGAAATTATTTATAACCTTAGGTTTTTTATGTCTTTTTATCTTTAGAACCTCACATATCCAGCCTGTTGCCAAGTCCTGTGATTCCTACCTTTTCAACATTTATTACTTCTGTACCCTTTTCTCTAACCACACAGCTACCACTTTAGTTGAGTTCTTTTTCACCAATAGCCTAGATTATTGCAATAGTCTCTGAAGTGAACTCCTTTCTTAAATATCTCACGATCTTATATCCTGCTACCAGACTTATTTTTGTTTAACACAGATATGACCATCCCTATTCTACCAACTCCAATGTCTTCCTGTTGCTTTTAGGATGAAATACAGACTCCTTTATTTTGCTTTTAACTTGAAGCCAAACTTTCCAGCTTTCTTTTTATTTTTAAACATTTTGGGGGGGCATAACTTTCTCTCTCATATTTTGCAAACTAGCCAAAGTGGCCTTGCTGTTGATTATTTATAACACTCCATCTTCTGTTTCTTTATCTTTGCATTGATCATTCCCCAAGCCTAGAATGCACTCTCTCTCCTTATCTTTGCCCCAGAGATTCTTTCTACCCAGAAGATTCACCATCTTCTGCATGAAACCCTTTCTAAGTCCCCTCAACTGCTACCTCTCCTTTAAAACTATCTGTTATTTAGCCATTTTGAAACATTATGTAGAAATAATAAGCATTTATTATTATTATTATTATTTTAGCTGCCCTGGACCAACATATCTCAAAGGCTAATCAAGAGACAAAAGCATCTGTCAAGCAGATGTCAAGACCTTTTCTACTTATACTTGCCTCTGACCTTCACTCCTCATTTCCCCAAAAGTCCTCAGTTCTCACACCTCACTGATTTGAAGTAAATAACTTCTCTTTTTTGCTCCTTTATTTAGATATATGGTTATATATATCCAAGGAGTATTTCTGGGAGTTAGGAAAACCATAAGCATTACGTTTCATTAACCATTTTGACTCCCATCATGCCACATGCAAATATAAAAGGTAAAGAATCATTTGTTGGGGTCACAGTCAAAATATATATTCAATAGTGGTTAATGAGTAATCACTTATTATTCCAAGAGCAAGTATCAGTCTAGATTTGAAAATTTAGGCACTTCTTATTGACAATGTCAAATTTGCCCTCTCAGTTTCCTCAAACTCTCTGGCCAACAATCTCAATGCTGGGCCTTTGTATAGCCAAATCTGATCATTTATTACTCTTTAGTAGCTGGTAGATCAGTTCTATTAGTGGCTTCCATTCCTTCACAGATGGAAGAGTAAGCAGGATAGAAGTGCTTTCTGGATATAACTCTTCTCCATCTTCCAGTCTTTGCTTTGGTCTGGTCCTGGAAAAAGTCCTTCCTCAAGCCAATATATTTTTGGTAGGTTTCCTTAGCTCTCAAGGAGTTATAAACATTCTAATTTTTTCATTATTCAAATAATGACCCAGTTCCTCCCCATGTGGGTCATAAACTAGCTCCAATTATCCAGTTGCAATAGATGATGGATGGATCCTACTTGGAGCCTGTTGCTGGTCAATAGAATCTGACTCCTCTATGACTAGGAAATGATTGTGATGTGTCATCATTTTAAGGCCCAACAAATCTCATGGGCTATGTCACTGACCAGAATCTCATCTAAGCTGTTACACACTTGATATAGAGCAGAGTCTGTCAGTAGGCAACTTTTGTGTTTTGTTTTGTTTTTTTTTTTTTTGCAAATTTCAAGATTTCATAGTAGGACTCTATTGCTTGGCTGTCCTTTCTGACACAAAACTTGAACATCGTACTACTGCAAGTTCCTCTTTGACATTTGAGACATTCTTAGGTATAGATTTCCTTCAATTAATCTCTCAGCAGAGAGATGTTCTGATTGTGAGTCTATCTTCTGAAACTCTAAAAGCATAGTCCAAGAGCCAAGCATGAATCTTACACAAACATCAGCTGGTAGGTAGGAAGAAAAACCTATACATAATTTTTGAGGGGTGAAATTTTGTACATACACTCTCAGCCACAGAGTTTTCATTTTGACTATCACCTCTACTCCTTCTGTACCAGAAAACTGACCTCTGAATGACTGTGGACTTTAATAATTTTAAATTTTAATAATTAATAATTTTTCTCATTCTAGACTTACACATTTCCAGCTTGCTGCCTATGTGCTGCTGCTTCCCCCTTCCAATCCTAGTTTCCCTTTATGAACTATTTTCTCCAAATAGAATGTAAATTCTCTGAAGGACTATTTTGCCTGTTTTTATTTGTAGGTCCAGTGTTTAGCATAGTTCTTGGCACATAGTAAGCACAAATAAATCTCTAGTTTCTCTCTGTTTGGCCCTTTTGTCTCTGTTTCTATGTCTGTCTGGCATCTGTCCATCTCTGTCTCTATCTCATTCTTTCTGTTTCTGTCTTTTTGTCTCTCTCTCTCTCTATGTCCATCTCTATCTCTCTGTCTCTCTGTCTGTCTCTATATTTCGCTGTCTCAGTCTCTCTCATTCTCTGTCTGTATCTCTTTTTTCTCTCTCTATGTCTGTCTGTCTGTCTCTATTTCTCTCTATCTCTGTCATTCTTTGTCTTTTTCTATGACTGTTTCTCTGTCTTTGTCTCTCTGTATGTCTATCTCTGTCTCTACGTCATTCTCTATCTGTCTCTTTGTCTCTGTCTCTATGTCTGTCTGACTCTATCTCATTCTCTCCGCCTCACTATTTCTGTCTTTCTCATTCTCTCTGCCTCTCTTTCTCTGTTACTCTCTCTTGCTCTCTATCTCTGTCTCTTTCTTACTCTCTGTCTCTGTATGTCTCTTCACTAAAAATACTGCCTCTTGACTCCATGGAACCTTCTGCTCAGGGTCTCAGCATCTTCAACAGTGTGTGACTAAAATACTCTGGATATAGATGTCCTTGAGGCTCATAAGATGTTGTTAAGCATTTCTTAATTCCTGCCAAGGTTAAGACCTCTGTGAATAGTCCTTGCTCACAAACTCTCTACATTGATCAGAATGGATCCTGGCATAAAAATTATACTGGAAGAAGAAATTTATCCCACAATACACATTTACTTATGACTTCCTGGAGTAAATCATTTAACTTATCTACTCCTGTTGGCTTTTCTGTAAAGTGGAAATACACAGCTCACTGGCAATGTGAAGCCCTTTTTCTTTGCTGGGCAATTGAAATCTCACTGGTCTGCTGCTGCTGCTGTGGGCCACTCCATAATTTGCTTCCCATCTGCTCTTCTGCATTGCTCCTCTGACTCATCATCTTCTAAGAGGCCAGAAAAGGGAAGCAAAAGTCAGGAATGTCTGGATGCTTTCCCCAGGTTTTTCTAATGTTTGCTGCCTGACCCAGAATAACTTGCTCCATTTCTTTGTGCCACAATTTAGTAGTTGGCTGAATAAATTCAGAAAGATTTATTTCAGAGAGACACTGAGAGAGCCAGTTAATGAAGGTCTGATGGCATAAATCCTTAAAATAAAGAATTGGTCAGAACTTTATGGATAGAACCAAAATTGGCCTTGAATCTCCCTCCATGTCAATTGCTTTTCCAAGAGTTCTATTTTTTTCCTTTTCTTTGGAGAATTCAGCATAAACACTGCTAGAGTTCATCTAAACAAAAGAAATGGGCTATTTGTATCATTCCACAACCAAAAGGAATTTTTCTTGGAAAAGAGATGCTTTTTTCTATTTAAGCTCCTAGTTGATCTTCTTCCCCTCCCCCTGCCCTGCTTTCTGTTGCTTGGCAATTATTGAGGTCTAGGGAACATTTTGATTTAAGTGGCAATGGAGAGTTTATCTAGAGAGACAGAATTGGGACAGAGTGGAGTAGTATAGTCATCTTAAAAATTCTGCTCTCCTGACTGTCTGAAGCCTGTCACTATAGCTACATGGCCAAATATTGTTTTCCATATCTACCTCTCTTGGGCTATGTGGGCAAATGTCAGAGAACAAAATCACTGTAATAACAGTTTTGAGAAATCTTTTAGTGACATTCATGAAACTTATTCATTGGATGGAAGAAATGACAAATCTACATAGAAATCATGGCTGGTGCCAGCCTGAAAACCCACAGTCCTCCATGGTATTGAGCCATCTCTTGTCTTTCATTTCAGGGTGAGAACAAGGTTATGGACATTGAAGGAAGCATCCCACTAGAGTCAAGGTTACAGACCTGAAAATGGAAGTTGGTGAGAGTTGCATTCAGCTATTGTGACAATAGAAAAAAAAGAGAGAGAGATTAATACGATTTCAAACCCAAATAAGACCTTGGCAAAACAATCTAAGGGCTGTTTTGGAATCATCTTAGAATCATACTGTATTTTGGGGAAACTAGGTGGGGCAGTGGATAGAGCACCAGTCTTGTAGTCAGGAGATCCTGAGTTCAAATTTGGCCTAGCAATGTGATATTGGACAAGTCACTTAATACTGATTGTCTCAAAAAAAGATGCTGTATTTGGAATCAGGAAGACTGGAGTTCAAGTTCTGCACTAATCCTAGCTGTGTGAATATAAGCAAGTCTCTTAAGCTATCTCAGTCTCAGTTTCTTTATCTGTAAGACAGGAGTAATACTCTCTTGTAATATTAGTTTCACAGTGTATTTATGAGGTTCAAATCAGCTCAGGAATATGAAGTATTTGGCAGACTTTAAAGTACTATATAATTATGTTGTGGTTATGATGGTAGTGGTGGTAGTAGTAGTAGTAAATACACATATTGAGCTTCCAACAGTGTGCATCATTACCCTTCCATGCCTACACATCTTATTTGACTATTTTCCATGTTTTTAAAATTTTCTCCTTCTGGCAGAGGGATGATATTCTGCTCCATTTTCTTAGGATTGGCAATAAAATTAATTTCTGCTCTGGTGTATCTCTACAATTACTTCTCAGAAATGAATGTTTTAACAAGACTCCAAAAGACAAAACAAAACTTCAGCAATCATAATCATAACACTTCAGCAGATGCATAATCTTATGGATGTGAGTATTCTGTCCAATGATGAAAACTTAAAACTTATTTATCCCGCACATTCTTTTATGATTCCTCCATAGTGAATATATCCAATAAGTTTTTTCTTTAAAGAAAAGACTTTTCTTCAAGTCTTTTAACATTCTTTGTATAGCAGTGAAGTACCCACGCAGTCCATCTGCTTTCCATGATGCCTTTTGTTGTTGTAGGAAGTGTAACTATCTCTAAGAAGACTATTGACTTTTTTGCCATTCAAATTTGAGAACTAAATCAAACCTTTCTTGAGATTCAAAAATGACTTGATATTTACTTCACTTCTGGCTTCCAGCTGGCATTAGATTCCAAAGTGCCAGAAATCTCATAAGAAAACCAATTCTTGCAAAATATCCAGTTCAATTTAGTAGACGCCAGAGGTCTGGATGGCTGTTATTAATCGTGCAGATAAACTTTATAGAAGCATCCACATTTTTTGGCTTGTTGTTCAGACCAAATCACAACTCTTTTGATTCAGGCCTATCCCTAGAGTGCTTTAGAGATAAAGGACATGGGGTTGTGATAAGGTTTTGAAATTTTGTTTATGTTCTATGAACTTATTCTGTAGGAAACATATTAGTAAAAGTACACAACACAATATAAAACAGTTTGAAGAATAGATTATTTCTTTGGTTTATCTAGTAAGTTGCTAAATCTCTAATACGCTATGAAGTAAATGCTATGGAAATTGAGTTGAGATGAGGTGAAAGGATGAAGGATAAACAATACAATTTCTATTTGGATATTGCAAAAACTAATAAATACTGGACTTTTGACAGAAACATTTTACAAATATTGAATTCTTAACCTTGTGAGCTAGGAAGGTACAAAGGAATGAAAATGGAAGCCAAGTGATTTGTGCTTCATAAGTAACCTCATTGCTAGAAACTATTGAGAAAGACAGGGAACTTCAAAGAGTCTTAGAAATATATAGTCTTAGGAGTTGGAAGGGACCTTATGGTTGTCAATCTCCTCATTTTACAATGGAGAAAGAGGAGGAATTAGAGATTAAGAGACATAAAGCTAGTTCCTGGCAGGTCAGGGCTAGAAACCACTCCCTAGTCATTTTAAACTTTCTTCTATATGTGTATTCCTCATGACCTCATTGCAATTTCTTTTCTCGCTCCATGAGATCCCAGTATGATTTTTGGGAAAGGAAAACACAGTGTGCTTTATTGGCATATGGAAAATCATGTTCCTGATACACAAAAGGAAGGATGAGATGACTGACTAGCTGGCAAGACTGTTGTTGCCAATGCAAGACACTTAGTAAAACTGTCTGTGCTCAACATCAGATATTTGGCAGCAAATATGAGTCCTGCTACATCCTGCTACCAGCAATTTTTTTCAGGCCCCTAAAGGAACATCAGAAGGGTTTGGAGTGACTCTCAAGAAAATCACTATATTCCCTGAGTCGTTCATTACTCACTGCTGGCTGGTTGCAGATGGAAGGTTAATGCTCTGTGGGAAAGGATAATCAGGTAGCAGAAGGAGCATGATTGAGAAAACAAATGACAGCCAAAAGAAAGGGACAAAGATTACCTAGAGAATATGATGGATGGGAAGATGGCCTAGCAAAGTACCTGGCACAAAGAAATACTCCTACTACTAGTGGTGGTGGTGGTAATGTTAGCATTTTCTGTTTGGAAATTTGGAGAAGGTAGTGTTTTGAGAGTTTTATCCACTACTTGTTTCTGGGTTTCGTTACATATTTATTTCAACTCAGTCTAGTTCAAATCAACAATCATTTATTTTATTTTATTTTTTTAAATTTTATTAATACTTTTTATTTGCAAAACATACGTATGGGTAATTCGTCAACATTAACCCTTACAAAGCTTTCTGTTACAAATTTTTCCCCCGTACTCCCCACCCCTCCCCTAGATGGCAGGATATCCAATACATGTTAATTATGTTAAAATACTTAAGAAATCGAATATATGTATAGTTATTTCCACACATCATTTTTGTGCAGGAGAAATCGTATCTACAAGAAAGAATAATCAGATAAAGGAAATACAATGCAAACAAACATCAATAGAGAACATGAAAATGTTATGTTGTGGTCCACATTTCACATCCCTCTCTCTGGGTGTATAAGGCTTTCTTCACTGAACAATTGGAACTGGTTTGAAGCATTTCATTGTTGAAGAGAGCCATGTCCATCAGAATTGATCCTCATATAGTATTGTTGTTGCTGTGAATAATGATCTCCTGGTTCTGCTCATTTCGCTCAGCATCAGTTCATGCAAGTCCCTCCAGGCCTCTCTGAAATCGTCCTGCTGGTCGTTTCTTACAGAACAATAATATTCCATAACATTCATATACCATAATTTATTCAGCCACTCTCCAATTGATGGGCATCCCTTCAGTTTCCAGTTTCTAGCCACTACAAAAAGGGCTGCCACAAACATTCTTGCACAGGTGGGGCCCTTTCCCTCCTCTAAGATCTCTTTGGGATATAGGCCCAGTAGAAACACTGCTGGGTCAAAGGGTATGCACAGTTTGATAACTTTTTGAGCATAGCTCCAAATTGCTCTCCAGAATGGTTGGATCCGTTCACAGCTCCACCAACAATATATCAGTGTCTCAGCCTTCCCACATCCCCTCCAACACCTGTCATTATCCTTTCCTGTCATTTTAGCCAATCTGACAGGTGTGTAGTGGTACCTCAGAGTTGTCTTAATTTGCATTTCTCTGATCAATAGTGCAAATCAACAATCATTTAAATACCTATTTAGTGCAAAGTATTATGCTAGGCTCTAAGTATATAAAGACAAAAATAATCATTGTCTTCAAGGAGCAGCCATTTTCTTCTGAGGATTAAACAAATCAATAAATCTAAAATAATTTGAGTGGAAAGACAGAACACTGAGAATTATAAGGATCTTGAAAGGCAAAAATGGTAAGTACATGAGCTATTGTTATAAGAGGAATTCTAAGTGGAGGGAGTGCATTCTAGGTCAAAGAGATAAGAGAGAAAATGTGAAAAATAGTAGTTTGGCAGCTCTTTAGAAGATGGAATGGAAAGGGAAAGTCCTAGAAGGCAGATCAGATAGGAGACTATGCAATTAATAGAATAACTTTGCCTATTGTAAAATATTGCTCATATCAACATTTAGACTTTACATTATTACATGTAATAAAATTTTTATTCAATAGTCATTGTCCCAGTCTGTGTTTAGAAGATCACAGGAGAAATATAGGCACTAAAAGAGAATTGGAAAATAATGACTATGGAGAGAGAGGAGAGAGAGGGGAGAGACAGACAGACAGACAGACAGACAGAGACAGAGACAGAGAAGGGGGGGCAGAGAGGGAGACAGAGAGAGAGGGAGAGACAGAGACAGAGACACAGAGAGAGGGACAGAGACAGAGAGAGAGGGGCAGAGAGAGAGGGAGAGAGAAAAAGAGGAGAGGGAGAAGAGAAGGGGGAGGGGAAAGGAGAGAGGGAAGGGAGGGAGTGGGAAATGGGGAGGGAAAGAAAGGGAGAGAATGTATACTGGGATTTAGGTTCCTTTGGGTTCTGCCTTACTTTGCCTCCATGCTTTTTTGGGTATAGAGTCAAAGACCATTGACCTTGCCACAGGAATACAGACCAACATTTTGGATTGTTGGATTGGAGATGTTTGGATTGGAGAGCCTATCCTCTTTGATCTGGAGCAGATTGTTGTATACATTGGACACAATGAATTTGGGCCAGGTATAAGGATTCTTAGGTATGTCTTTAATATGAAACAATCATACAGTTGTATCATATAATACAATATGGTTTACCATACAATGGTTTAATTCTCCTACTTCAATAATATCTAACCAAGTTGCCAGATGCTAACATTAGGTTAGCAATAGGAAAGAAAATAGTGTTGTTGACTAGCAGCAAAGGAAATTTGGGATTAAAATGAGGGTTGGTTATTCTTTGAAACAGGGCAGATTGCTTTCTGCTTGAGCTCACATTTCCAGGTCCCTTTCAGTCTTACATTCTACTGTTTGACACTATTTTGACCAAGTAAGAGGATGGAAAAGAATGGGGATTCTCATTTTTATCTTGGATATTTTTTGGAATTTAGCAGAGCAAGGAGTATATACAAGAACACTTTCTAACAGATTTCATTATTCAATGGTCCTCTTGGGATGGCATTTCTTTTCTTTTTAATATAAGTTTATTATGTCTTTTATTTTGACATCACTGTCATTTTTGAATATACAATCCTTTCTATTCCCCAACACTGAAATTGAACTCTCCTTTACAATAAAGAAAACCAGCTAAGAACTTAAAAACACACCCAATGTATTGAATATGTCTGACAATCCATCAATCAACAAGTATTTATTAAATACCTCCTATGTCTTAGGGACTTTGTTAGGCATTGGGGATATGAATGAATACAAAGAATAACACAAGCCTCAGTCCTAATGATTTATAATAGGGGAGACAAAAGTACACACACGCACATACATATACAACATATGTATATGTTAGTTTAGATTATTTGGGAGTCCGGGCACTATCAGTTAGGGGAATAAGAGAAGGTTCATACAGAAAAAATACCTAATCTGCATCCTAATCTGGTAGCTACATGAGTGAAAAGAAGAAATCAGATGTGAGAAATTTCTAAAAACTGTTTAATTAATTTTGAACTTAAATATATAAAGACCAAAAAAATGTTTCCATGTGTATAACATGACCTAAAAGAGGCATGATTATAAAACCCTGACTCTCTTTTTCACACTATTTATTTTAAAAGAAAAAAATACTATATCACAAGTATCACTAGTTTTCAAAGTTACTAATTTTCTATGCTTCTGTCTACATTTTCTTTTATTCCCTGCTGTGTACTTTTTATATTTTTCTCTTGCCTTCAACAGGGCTACCACTAGACACAAATATCTGTGTATATGTGTAAAACCATACTGTACATGCTTCTATTTATCAGTTCTTCTGGAGGCAGATAGCATCTTTCTTCATAGGTCCTTTTTAGTGGATTTTGTTATTTATAATAGTCAAAATGACTTAGTCACTTACAATTGTTCTTAAAATATTGTTGTTATTGTATATAATGCATTCTTGGTTCTGCTAATTTCACTCTTTTTTATCTCATTTAAATTTTTCAGTATTTCTCCAAAATCAAGAAAATCATCATTTCTTATAGCACCTATCCCTCCCCCCCAAGGTTGATGTTATTAAAAGAGAAATGGACAAGATTTGGCAACTGATCTAGGGGATGAGAGGATGGGAGATTGTAATCATTATTGTGCCTTCAAAAGAAGCAGGCAAATTAGGAAGAAGACTAGGTTTGAAGGGGAATATAATGAGTTCAATTTTAGACATGGTAAGTTTAAAATATTACCTAAGACATCTCATTCAAAATGTCCTATAGGCTAGAAGCTCTCAAGGGCATTTAGGAGTCTCCAGACCCTTTCAGCTACTCTACAAAGTAAAAACTATTTTCATAATATTACTAAGATTTTAACATAATTAACATGTAGTAGACTTCCTGCCATCTAGGGAAGGGGTGGGGGTTAGGGGGGAAAATTTGTAACAGAAAATTTTACAAGGGTCAGTGTTGAAAAATTACCCACACATATGTTTTGCAAATAAAAAATAAAATAAAATAAAACACAAAAAACATAATTTTACTAAGATTTTTAATTTCTAATATATTATAAATGGATAGATTTCATTTCATTGATATAAAAAGCTCTTGGGGGAGAGGGTCCTGAGCTCAAAAAGTTGAAATCTATTGTAATAGAAAATTGATGATATTTGACTAAAGTTCAGAGGAGGAGAGGGAACTAAATATCTCTATTTTTGAGAGAAATTGATAGATTAATCTCACCACAGTCATCTGTATGGAGATGAGAATTTAAAATAAGGTAGTAAGGTTAATGGGAGAGAGTGGTATAGGATTAGAAAAAAGGAGGACATAACTGATTTTGGGGAAATAGCTCTACTTAGAGGGTATGATATGAATTCTGAGCCAGCAAAGAAGACTGAGAAAGAGCGTCAGACAGATAAGAGGGGAATCATAAGAAGATAGTGTCCTGAAAATCCATAAAAAAACGAATAAATATTCAGTAGGTTGGCCAACAGCATCAAATGTAATAGGTTAGAAAGAAGAGGACTAAGAAAACACCATCTGATTTCACAGTAAAGAGGTCATTGGGATCTTTGGAAAAAGTTCTTTCAGTTGAATGATTAAGTTGAAAGCCAAACACGAAGAACAAATGAGAGGGAAATGGTAGCAATTAGTGTAAATTTCTATTTTCCCTCCTCTCTTCCTTTCCTTTCCACACATTGACTCATGCTGATCAGCACAGAAGTCTTGCTCTGCTCTCTTTCTAACCTGTGCCATTTTGACCCTCTTTATGTAGTCTAGTGGCTCCCAAGGGCTCCCCATTTTGTTGCTAGATTTTAGGATACAAACCGATTTGCTTAAGCTCTGCTATGTCTTAGAATTCTGGAACTCAAGCAATTTGCCAGGCTCAGCTTCTCCTGCAGGAAGTATTAGGCAAGTGCCATCATGTCAGGCCCTCTTGGATAGTTTTTTCAAGGAGTTTTTTGTTGTTGTTGTTTGTTTAAGGATGAGGAAAATTTGCAACATTCTGTCCTGGTAGTCACCTGTTACTCTACCAAAATATGAGAAATACATTTCCTTATCTGTTCTTCATACCATATTTTGTTTTTTCAGTTACTTAGGATAATTCCTTTTTAGTGAATAAAATAAATAAATAAATAGAATTGTAGCAGTCTCTTAAAATAATTTACAATGCGTTTGAAAGTTGGTTTGTTCATCTCTTTGGATTCTTAATCTATTGGGGAAAGGCTTTTGTTTTTATATATTTTAATTAGTCATTTATAGAGTTTGGCTATCAGACCGTAATAAATAATTTTCATAGGTGATTGCTTCCCATCTGATTCTAGTTGGATTAATTTATGTCATGCAAAAGTTTTTCAAATTCATGTAGAAATCATCTATTTTGTTTTAGTGTCTTTTAATTCACAATGTAGTCATCTATTGATCTTCAGATTCTGATTTCTTCATTTGTATCAGTTCATACAAGTTTTTCCCATATTTCTTTTAACTTCTCATATTCATCATTTTTACTACCTAATGAGATTTTATTATATTCCTTTATAATTTTGTTGAGTCATTTATGCCTTTATGTTCTAATTAATTTTGTTAATTGTACCATAGGAAAAATTAATTTTAAGCATATGATCTATAAATTAAATAAGAAAATCAATAAAGCTTGTGATTTTGTACAAAACTGAAAACAATTTGTGTTTGAAATTATCCTAAACCCATTGATATAATTCTTCTTCAGTTTGTAATCCAAACTCCATGAGATGTAATGAAAGTTGAGTAAGGACTTTCTGGTTGAAGAAATACATATATATCCCCAATTGGGCTAGAAAAGAAAGTCATGTTGAATGAAATAATAGCCTTTCCTATTCAGTGTTGTTTCTTTTGCTGTCTGGGATGCTCCAGAGCAAAGACTTATCAAGAACACACTGTTCCTACTTCCATGTCAACAACTCCCTTTGAGAGAAACACCACAAATACATTTGCAGGCTGGTTTGTGTCCCATGATCTCTTCCCTTTTCCTCTCCTTTATTTGTCATTCCTTCCAAAAGTCTTTTAGAAAACGTCTGAAACAACACTGTGAAGTTTCTGATGGAACCCTGTTTGTACTTAAAAAATTTCATCTCTGTGAGTCACAGGTTGGAGAGTTCAGCAGTGGGTGTATAAAGATATAACCCTACACATGAAAAACGACCTGCAAAGGGAACCTATATTGAAGATTGTATCGTCGTATAATTATCCTGTTGACAATCTTTCTTCCATCTTTTTCTCACAGAAATATGTATATTTGGATGCAAGGCAAGGAGAAAAATTGCCAGAAAAGTCTGGCAAGGCTATGACTGCTGCATACTTGGGAATGGTGGCTGAGGACAAGAAATGTGTTTGCAATTAGGACTACACAGAGCAGGTCCGATTACATCTGAGCAAAGCCAAACTGAAGAGATTTTCAGAGCCAACTTATAGTGTGGGCCTAAATGGATAAAAGTTCAGCTTAGGCTAGAATCATTAAAAGGAAATAAATGGGGCCTCCTGCCTCACACTCTCATTTTACCCTTTTCTGAGCTCCCTCTTACCTCTTGAATGAAGAGGAACAAAATCACCATCATTTGATGCCCTCTAATGTTATAGTTCATAGGGTGTATGTGCATTTTCTTCTCCACACATAGGAATAGACAAAAAGAAAAAAAAATGGAATGAGTGTTTTGAAGTGGTTTCTGGGTTGGTTTTGATTTCTAGAGAGACCAAAAGAGGTTAAACACAT
Organism: Myrmecobius fasciatus; assembly: GCA_023553655.1. Lineage (NCBI taxonomy): Eukaryota > Metazoa > Chordata > Mammalia > Dasyuromorphia > Myrmecobiidae > Myrmecobius > Myrmecobius fasciatus. The sequence continues at coordinate 3,804 of JAJPUD010000637.1, read as the reverse complement.
CCCAGCCAGAGTTCAAAGCAACAGAGTGTTCACCAATTGCATAGCTCAATTTAATACTTTACACTTGAAGAATTTGTGCTGCCTAAGAAAAAAAAAAAAAGGTTGTCATGATACAGCATTTGAACCACCTTTGATAGGCACCAGTGCTCCAGGGATCTAGTGATACCATTATTAGTCAGGTATGGCTATTTTCAAGGGAAAAGTGAAACAGTTTTTGAAAATAAGAACTATAGAGTGTCATTTCATTAAACCACACACACACACACACACACACACACACACACACACATTTATTGTGCCTTTCCTGCCTACATGCTATCACCATCTCATGTCCTCTTTCTTTTTTTCATTGTAAACTATTCCTGGCACTTGGTAAAAACATGTGGTATTTGGAATTAAAGGACACAGGAAAAATCATAGCTCTGTAAGTTACTACTTCTGTGGATAAGTCACAGTTTAATCTTTCTGGCTCTCCAGGTCCTCATCTATACAGTAAAGGAGCTGAATTTGATGACCTCTAAGGTTCATTGAAGCACTAAATCCATGATCCTTATGAATTTCTCATTCCACCTTAATTTTGTTTTGTGTTTTTTGTTTCAACATTGTTTTCCACGTAAAATCATAAATTATATCTCTCATGAAAATGAAAGAATTGAGCTTATAACTATTGAGAAATATATTGTTTTAGATAAAGTCAAAATGGGTTCATGATTTAAACATGAAGAATGATTTAAACAAATTAAAAGAATTAAGGATAGCTTATCACTCAGATCTGTGGAGAAGAAAGGAGTTTGTGATCACAGAAGAACTAGAATTTATTATTGAAGAAAAATAGATAATTTTGATTATATTAAGTGAGAAAGGGTTTGTACAAACAAAACTGATGCAGACAAGATTAGAAAGGATTCAAGCCATTCTCCAATCAATGAATGGTCAAAGGATATGAACAGACAATTTTCAGAGGATGAAATTAAAACTATTTATAGTCATATGAAAAGGTGCTCCAAATCACTATTGATCAGAGAAATGCAAATCAAGACAACCCTGAGGTACCACTTCACACCTGTCAGATTGGCTAAAATGACAGAAAAGTTAATGATGAATGTTGGAGGGGATGTAGGAAGGCTGGGACACTGATGCATTGTTGGTGGAGCTGTGAACGGATACAGCCATTCTGGAGAACAATTTGGAGCTATGCTCAAAAAGTTATCAAACTGTGCATACCCTTTGACCCAGCAGCATTTCTATTGGGCTTATATCCCAAAGAAATCATAAAGGAAGGAAAAGGCCCCACATGTGCAAGAATGTTTGTGGCAGCCCTTTTTGTAGTGGCTAGAAACTGGAAATTGAATAGATGCCCTTCAATTGGAGAATGGCTGAATAAATTATGGTATATGAATATTATGGAGTATTATTGTTCTGTAAGAAATGACCAGCAAGATGATTTCAGAGAGACCTGGAGAGAGACTTACATGAACTGATGCTGAGTGAAATGAGCAGAACCAGGAGATCATTATACACGGCAACAACAATACTATATGACGATCAATTCTGATGGACATGGCTCTCTTCAACAATGAAATGTTTCAAACCACCTCCAATTGTTCACTGAAGAAAGCCATATACACCCAGAGAGAGGGATGTGAAATGTGGACCACAACATAACATTCTCATATTCCTTGATTGATGTTTGCTTACATTGTGTTTCCTTTATCTGATATATCATTTGTGTAGATAAGATTTTTCTTGCACAACAATGATAAGTTTGGAAATATGTATACATATATTCGATTTGCCAATATTTTAACATAATTAACATGTAGTGGATATCCTGCCATCTAGGGGAGGGGTGGGGAGTCGGGGGGAAAATTTGTAACGGAAAGCTATGTAAGGGTTATTGTTGAAGAATTACCCACATATATGTTATACAAATAAAATATTAAAAAAAAGATTAGAAAGGAAGCAGTAAACTGGGAAAACATTTTTACATTCAAAGGTTCTGATAAAGGCCTCATTTCTAAAATATATAGAGAACTGACTCAAATTTATAAGAATTCAAGCCATTCTCCAATCTATAAATGGTCAAAGATGTGAGTAGACAATTTTCAGATGAAGAAATTGAAAGCATTTCTAGTTATATGAGAAAATCCTCTAAATCAATATTAATCAGAGAAATACAAATTAAGACAACTCTAAGGTACCACTACATACTTCGCAGATTGGCTGAGATGAAAGGAAAAAAAATGACAAATATTGGAGGGTATATAGGAAAAATGGGACACTAATGCATTGTTGGTGGAGTTGTGAAGTGATCCAACCATTCTGGAGAACAATTTGGAACTATGTTCAAAAAGTTATCAAACTATGCATGCTCTTTGATCCAGCAGTGTTTCTACTGAGTTTATATCCCAAAGAGATCTTAAAGGAGGGAAAGGGACCCACATGTTCAAAAATGTTTGTGGCAACCCTTTTTGTAGTAACAAGAAACTGGAAACTGAGTGGATGCCCATCAGTTGGAGGATGGCTGAATAAGTTATGTTATATGAATGTCATGAAATATTATTATTCTATGAGAAACAATCATCACGATGATTCCAGAGAGGTTTGGAGAGACATACATGAACTGATGTTAAGTGAAATGAGCAGAACCAAGAGATACAAATCCATTTGCAGGGTGGTTTGTGTCCCATGATCTCTTCCCTTTTCCTCTCCTTTATTTGTCATTCCTTCCACAGCAACAACAAGGTTATATGATGGTCAATTCTGATGGACATGGCTTTTTTCAACAATGAGATAATTCAGGCCACTTGCAATGATCTTGTGATGAAGAAAGGCATCCACACTCAGAGAGAGGACTATGGGAACTAAGTGTGGATTGTAGCATTTTCACTCTTTTTGTTGTTTGCTTGCATTTTATTTTCTTTCTCATTTTTTTCCTTTCTGATTTATTTTTTCTTATGAAGCAAGATAATTGTATAAATATGTACGCATATATTGGATTTAACATATAGTTTTGCCATGTTTAACATATATTGGACTACTTACCATCTAGGGGCGGGGGTGAAGGGAAAGGAGGGAAAAGGAACACAAGATTTTGCAAAGATTAATGTTGAAAAATTATCCATGCATATGTTTTGAAAATTAAAAAGCTTTAATAAATAAGAGAAATATATTGCTCTAATCCTATCTCTGCTGTTTTTTTGTTTATAGTGATTTATAACTTTTTAAATTGTGGGATCAAAATCTTAATGATGAAAGGGACCTCAGATCTCATCTACTCCAAACCACACCAAAAATCCCTTTTTAAATAAATGCCCACCCAATAATGATTTTTCTAGTGAGTGAGAGTCCACTGCCTCCCAAAGTCCATTCTATTTGTCAATAACTTTAATCGCTAATAAGTTTTTCTTTATATCAAGACTAAATTTACCCATTTAGATCAATTTGATATTACATTGCAAAGATAATATTGTATCTTTCCTCAAAGAATTTCTCACTTTGTTATAAAGGATGTTTTTATTGTCACTTTTTTTTCTTAAAAAAATGATGGCGACATCAAACCAATTTCAGTTAACTAAAAAGACTGCCACATGGGTGACTATCTCTGAGAGCACCTTCCAAGACTCCTTCTTTTTTTTTTATTTGCATAACATATGTGTGGGTAATTCTTCAACAATAACCCTTACATAGCTTTCCGTTACAAATTTTCCCCCCAACTCCCCACCCCTCCCCTAGATGGCAGGATATCCACTACATGTTAATTATGTTAAAATATTGGCAAATCGAATATATGTATACATATTT